>CAJQZJ010000072.1:2749375-2773722 GCA_907164525.1 Lophiomys imhausi
CAGCCCACCTCTATTTCACTTTTGAACAAAGAGAAGTATATAATTAAATCAGTCTCTGACAGATTCCCAGGGCTAGGGGTCAGGAATAGGAGCGGCCTCCCCAAGGCTGTGGCTGAAGATGGAGAGGAAGGTATCTTCGGGGATCATAAGTGATTCATGAGGCAGGAGAATTTCCTCATCTCATTCTCCATATGAAATGTGTTTCTTGAGTCCTGGTCTACATTTTAGGAGGCTGAGCTACCATGAATTTCCAATTTGTTTTCAAGCAGAGTTTAAGAAGATGTGGTACACAAGAAGCTGTGTCTTTTCAATATCAACATAAAGGAACTGATGTGGTTGTTGGGGCTCTGATGATTAAAGGGTAACACCTTTCAGACAATTCCTACTGGTAGGATTATGGATTTGGAGACCCTGGGAAAAGACCACAGCCTCAATCTGGATTATAATTAGTTAAGTTTATCGATACTGCTAGCAGGACAGCAAACTCTGAGCCAAATTAGAGACTGTTGTGTGTAGGTTGAGGAGGGCAGGTGAGGGAAGGTTTTCTTTTAATATTTTAATTTTCTTTCTTATTTAACATTTATTTATTAATTCAAATTATATCTTGATCACAGACCCTTCCCTACTCCCCTCTCAGTCCCACCCTTGCACCCTCTTACCCCCTCTTTCTCCTATCCTTCTCTTCTGATGAGGTGAGCCCCCACATATCAGTCCCCCTCAGTTCATCAATCACATGAGGTTTAAAAGTTTCCTCTTGCTCCAGGACCCCCCATGGCAACTCAGCTAGCGTAAAGTGTTCCACTAACAGGTAACGAAGTCCATGACTGAGACCGCCCCCCTCCCACTTGCTAAGGGATCTGTAGGATGACAACTAAGCAGCCTATTCTCTATGCTTAAGGGAAGGGGCCTATGTCTAGTCAGTGTTTTTCTTCTTTTTCTGGTTAGTTTTTCGGTCTCTGTGAGCCTCTAGTTGCCTAGGTTGTTTGGTTCTGTTGATCTTCATGTGTTGATCTTGACCTCTCCAGGTCTCTCTACTCCTCCTCCTCCCTCTCTTATATAGGACTCCCAGAGCTCCACCTAATGTTTGACTGTGTGTCTCAGCATCTGTTTTGATCTGCTGCTGGGTGGAATTTCTCTTAGGAACTATCTTAGGATAGTTATGGTAGGTTATTCTTCCTTTGGGTCTATTGATTATAGGATAGTTATCCTGTACTATATGGCTAAAATCCAGTGATAAGTAAATGCATGCCATGTGTTTCTTCTGAGTATGGGTTAGCTCACCAGGATGAGCTTTTCTAGTGCCATCCATTTAGCAGAAAATTGCATGATTTCCTTTTTTCTTATAACTGAGTCATATTCCATTGTGTAAATGTACCTGTTTTGTTTTGTTTTATTCATTCTTCAGTTGAAGAGCATCTGGGTTGTTTCCAGTTTCTGGCCATTACAAATAAAGCTGCTATGAACATAGGTGAGCTGATGTCCTTGTGGTTAGGTGAAGAATCTTTTGGATACATTGCCCAGGATTGGTATGGTTGGATCTTGAGGTAGAACTATTCCCAGATTTCTGAGATATCACCAGATTGATTTCCAAAGTGGTTGTATAAGTTTGCACTCCACCAGAAATGGAGGAGTGTTTCCCTTTGTCCACATCATCACCAGCATGTGCTATCACTTGAGTTTTTGATTTTAGTTATTCTGACAAGTGTGAGATGGAATCTCAGAGTCATCTTGAGTTGTATTGCCCTGATGACTGAGAATGATGAGCATTTCTTCAAGTGTCTCTCTGCCATTCATGAGTCCTCTTTTGTGAATTCTCACTTTAGTTCTGAACCCTACTTTTCAATTGAATTATTTGGTTTCTTGGTGTTTAATTTCTTGAGTTTCCCAGCACCCAAATCTGGCAGCTGAAAATAGCCTGACACTCCAGCCCCAGGACATCCAACACCCTTTTGTAGACCCTGTGGGTGCCTACACTCACATGTGCACAGGCTTTCCACAACACTAATTGCTAACATGTGAATGACTACATGCAAGAATGCAAAGGAGAAACAGAGCCCTGGTTGTCTACATGACCTTAGAAGTGGGAGGTGTGAGCATGTGCTCTCGATGAGTAGTTAGGGGACCTTCCTGGAACACAGTGCTTACATCCAATGCCCATCAAATAGCTGGAAACGGAGTCCAGAGTACTCCTGAACATTTAGAAGCAAAGAAGTATTCTGGAGTAGTCGTTGGGGTAAACTGAAACACAGATAAGCACCATGGATTACTTACAGTGTATTTGAAAAGAGCTCCTCCTACTGCACCCAAACAAGACAAGGACCAAAGCATTCCCAGGAAGAGACACTGGACAGAACAAGGTGGAGGATTGCTACAAATCTGTGCTTCTATAATCCATGCACATCTTTGGTGAGGTATTAGGCAGACAGGCAGGAGAATGAGCTAGACTCTCAGTCAGCCAGCCTGCAGTACAGAGGGCAGCAGCAAAAACAACAGAGATCCTGCCTGGGCAAGAAAGGTGAGAACCAAAGGGAAAGCTGATCTCACCTGTTCACATTTGTATACACATATGCATATTGCCTAAGCACTTAACTATACATGCACAAACACATGATTTTTTTGAAATTTAAATGTGAAACACAACGTTTTAAATTATTCAATAATTATTTATTAAGCTATATTCTCTTATAAACATTCACTTAACTACTAACCCTACGAATGCCTACAACCCCTATTACCTAACCACTAAACCTATTGATATTTATTACAACTATTTTCATAACCTTTTAGAAGGATACAGTCTCTGGGGCAGGTCCTCTGGCATCAGGAACACAGCCTCTGGGGTAGACCCTTTAATGCACTTAGTGGTCTTTCTTCTGGAATATCTCAGACATAGATCCATCAGGGTAAATTGGCTATGGGGTTTCACCTTAAATAAACCTTGAAGCTTTCTTCTCTCTGGGAGACCTCAGCTGTTTGTAAGCCTGTAACCGTACTTTTTAATTATTAAACACTTATTTATTAACAAATACACTTAACTACCATTCCTATAAATTCCTACAACCCCTAAGACCTAACCACTAAACCTATTGTTAACTATTACAACTATTTTTCTAAGGATACAGTCTCTGGGGCAGGTCCTCAGTCCTCAGGAACACAGTCTCTGGGTAGACTCTTCAATGCACTTAGCAGTCTTTATTCTGGAATATCTCAGGTGCAGGTTCATCAGAGTAAATTGGCTATCGAAGTCTCACCTTAAATAAGGCTTGAGGCTTTCTTCTCTCTGGGAGACCCCAGCTGTCTGTAGGCCACCTTACTTCCTTCATATCTGCAACTCTGCCACTCTGCCTCAGTCTTTAAAGCTGGCCACAGTTCCGTTCAGGCCGCTGTTCAGACAGGTCAAACCTTTCTAGGCAAAAGCCGAGCCACAGGGTTTAGTCCTTGGCCTTTTGCTGTCTTGCTAAGGCTTTATCTGCTCACCAGCTTCTTTCTGCCTCAGGGAGAACTGGCCATTGGTCTACGAGCTCTCTCTATTGGGGGCCCTTAGCACGCAGCTCTCTGGGCTCATCCACTTGTCCTTAAATAGGATTGCTCCTTGTTCCACCTGCTTCAGCTTAATTTGGGCTCTGCCCCTTTAACAGTTGAAAACAATGCCAGGTCATAAAGTCTTTGCTTGTTTCACCTGGCTTCAACCTTGTTTTTCAGTCCAAAGAGACTCCCCTCATTTCACCAGACTGCATCCATAAGTTGATAAGGTAATTGCTCACAGCGAAGTTGATCTTCATGCCCCAAATTAAAAGACTGGATCAGAAACCTAGATATTCACTAAATCTAACTTATATTAATCTATCAACCCCTACAATATCCCCTTTCTTGTAAAATAAAAAATAAATCTACAAGCATAACTACATATACAATGTAAATAAATTGTCTATGTACAATACATAAACAATAACTTTAAATTTTCATCAATGTACATTACAGCAAGAGTTAAAATAACCTTAAACTTCTCACAATACATAGTTGTATTTACATCTTTTGACAATCAAAAGACATGCAAACAAAATGATTTTAAATTCTTATCAATAAACTTAATTTTCTATTATATACAAAACATTTTTAAACATGTATCAATAAACAGAATCTTAAATTTCTAACAATATAAACAACATATTTTTAAAGAAAGAGACAAGGAATAGAGAAAGAAAGAAATCCCTAACTCCAACATATATATAATTTTTCTCTTTTTTTTTCACTGTAACCATATGAATCCATGATGTCCTGAGTGCTCCAGCTCAAACAGAACAGCTTTCCAAGATGATCTCTCAATACAATCTAAAAGGGAAGATTCTAAGGAAAAACCTGACCCTACCACTCCAACCTTTACTGTTCCATTCATTGTATTCATTCATCTTATGCCATTCATCACAAACATTACATACAACAGACAATCACAATACATAAGATATGACAACAAAAAATTTTCATTCCACCTCCTGGGAATGAAGTTGAAAATATTTTTTGGGCACCCTTTAAAAATTGAGATATTGGCCAATTCCTGGGATAGCCAGCTATAGCTTTTTGTTGTCTAGTTTCTCTATGATCGAACATTTTGGGCTAGCCCTTTTTAAAGTTGATTTGCATGCTCTCTTTTATTTTTTGAAAAATTAGTAATTGAAGCAGTCTGTTAGGCTGAATCATTTGGCCTATTTGTCTTGATATTGTCATTCAGACTTTGGTTCTGAAAATAAATTTTTTCTTTAAGTTTAAGGAGGAGAAAGGCATAGATTAATTTTGTAAGTCCATTTGAAGCATAAACTCCATCCATGCTAAATGAAAGAATGGAATATTATGAACATTAGACAGTTCTTACCATAGGAAGACATTTATGTCTCAGCAATTAAGACGCTCTCCCTGGTCAGATCTAATCTTTATAAGTTTTGTTGGTAACCACATTTTTTCATTTCCTGTAGATACATATGCATATCCACGTCCCCATCTTAAAACTAGTTCAGGTTTCCATTCTAAAGTCAAAATATCCTTACAGTATATTGGTTGATTTAGTTCCTCAGTTTTTTCTATAACCCAGTGTCTCTCAGCTGCAGTGGTACCTTTCTCATCAACATTCAAAAAATTCAGTGTTAGTAAAGCATTGTGCAGTCTGTCCCTGGGATTCTTTAATTCCCCTTTTTATTAATTAAGCATCTCTTTTAAGGTACGATTAGCTCTTTCTACAATTGCTTGTCCTGTAGGATTGTGGGGGATACCAGTAATATGTTTTATATTATAATAGGCAAAGAATTGCTTCATTTTTTTAGATACATATGCAGGAGCATTATCAGTCTTAATTTGTGCAGGTACACCCATAAATGCCATTATTTCTAATAAATGTGTAATAACACAATCAGCCTTTTCAGAACTTAGAGCAGTTGCCCATTGAAACCCTGAGTATGTATCAATGGTATGATGTACGTACCTTTGTTTTCCAAAATCTGCAAAATGAAATACATCCATTTGCCAAATCTCATTCTTTTTAGTACCTCTAGGGTTACTACCTGTAGGTAATGGAATTTGGTTATAAAAAGAACATGTAGGACAATTTTTAATTATTTCTTTGGCTTGTTGCCAAGTGATAGAGAATTTTCTCTTTAAACCTGAACTGTTAACATGATGTTTCTCATGAAATTTGGAAGCTTCTAGCAAATTTCCTATTAGTAAGTGGTCAATCTCCTCATTTCCTTGTGCCAATGGACCTGGCAAACCTGTATGAGACCAAATATGAGTTATATATAATGGGTTATTTCTAGTTCTGATGACCTGTTTCAATTGAATGAATAAAGAAGTTAATTCAGAGTTTTCAGGAATGAATTCAGCAGTTTCTATATTCAACATAACTCTTTGCATATAGAGAATCAGTAATTATGTTAGGAGGCTCAGAAAAATCTAATAATACCATAAAGATTGCATACAATTCTGCTTTTTGAACTGATGTATATGGACTTTTGATTACCTTGCTGATTTTATCTGTTTTATAACCTGCCATTCCCATTTTGTTAGCATCAGTATAGAAGGTTGGTGCATCAGGAATTGGCGTTCCTTTTACAATACGTGGAAGAATCCAATTAGTTCTTTTTATGAATTGTATGTGCTTACTTTTTGGAAATTGGTTGTTAATTTCTCCTAAATAATGACTGCAGGCTCTTTGCCAATCCTCATTGATTGCCCACAAGGACCTAATCTCAGCATTAGTAAGAGGCACTACTATTTCAGCTGGGTCCATTCCTGAAAATTGACTTAATCTTATCCCACCTTTCACAGTTAATTCTGTTGTCTTTTCTAAGTAGGTCTTTAATTTTGTACTTTGCTTATGTGGTAAGAAAATCCATTCCATAATACTATCTTCCCGTTGCAAAATAAGTCCTGTAGGAGAATGAGTTGATGGTAAAATCACCAAAATACAATCAAGTTCAGGATCAATTCGATCTACATATGCATCCTGTAATCTTTGTTCTACAAGAAGTAGTTCTTTTTCTGCTTCAGCAGTTAAACATCTTGGACTATTTAGATTTGAATCCCCTTGTAATGTCTGAAACAAATTAGTTCACTCATACGTACTTAATCCAAGGGTAGGTCTCATCCAATTAATATCTCCCATTAATTTTTGATAATCATTAAAAGTTTTCAGTTGGTCTCTACGTATCTGTACCTTTTGTGGTCTTATTCTTTGTTTTCTTATTTTATAACCCAAATAGTTGACTGAATCTCCTCTTTGTATTTTCTCAGGAGCAATTTGTAACCCCCACAGTGGTAGAATTTTCTGCGTTTCCTTAAATAAGCTCTCTAAAGTACCAGTATCAGAATCAGCCAACAAAATATCATCCATATAATGATAAATAATAGATTGAGGAAAATGCCTGTGGATTATTTCCAATGGTTTTTGTACAAAATATTGACATAAAGTTGTACTATTCAGCATTCCCTGTGGAAGCACATTCCAGTGATACCTCTTTTTTGGCCTACTATTGAAGTTTTGCTTTCTGAGGTCGATCAGAAAGGTTGTATAGGGGTATCATGTCAGCCACCTAGAAATTCTTCTAGAATCATGCATAGTGTTCCCATAGAACCATGACCTTCCTAGATGGTAACTTCAAATACACTAAAGGCTGTAGCAAATAGTGAAGTAATAATCACTAGCCCTCAAACAGTCAGTAGGACACTCTCCCAAAGTCAATTTAGGAATTAGAAACGAGCTAGAACATTTGGAAGAGCCATATAAACTTTCCTTGTCTGTTCTGGGGAAAGATGTGAGGGTCAGAAGGGGCCTGGAGCCCTGGGGGAGGATAAATTAAATGATCATACAAAAATAAGGGCAGCTCCTAGTGTGATACTCAAAGTTGGAAGCAAGGGCCCTGGTAGAAACAAACATATCACATGATACTTACAGGACAGCTGCAGAAAATGCTCATTGAGGAGACTAGGAATGACAGAGCTATAACAGCCAGGATGTCCATTTTGCTCTACTTAATATATTTGGGGGGGGGCATTTCCAGCATCTAATGTCCTCCACATAAGCTTCCTGGGTACACCTGTGCCATCCAGAGACTGACTTCTGCAAGGCAGAGCAGGTACGAGTCTCCTTCTGTCATGGGGAGCACAGGAAGATGCTGAGGTTCCCTGGGAGCTTATGTGAGGCCTTGAAACCATAATCACATGCCTCTAAGAAGCATAAAGATGTTTTCCCTTTGTGCATGTGTCCAGATTGTCCCTTTTCTCATAAGAACATAGTCATATTGGATTAACGGCCCATTCTAATGACCTCATGTCAACTGCAAAGTCCCTATTGTCAAATGAAGTTGCTTTCACAAGTTTTGTGAGTTGGAATTAAGATTTCAGTTAATCTTTTTGTAGGGAATATTTTCAACCTGTAGTATTATATAAGTTCATACAAAGTAGGTGGCTAATATTGAATATAAGCCTTCCCTCCAAGACTGTAATGTGACTGAGAATGAGTCAGTAAGTATCATAGAATTCATATGTACATTAATTGAGGCAGTTGTTTTACCCCTTCAAACTCTGTTATTAAATAGATGGCTTACCTCCCATCTTAGAACTGTGCAATCATGCTATAAGTTGTTCTAGGCCTGGGAGATAGGGCTTGTCAGTAAGGTGCTTGCTGCAGAAGCATGACAATAGAAGCATGGGTTTAGACCCTCTGTACCATGTAAAAAGAAGAAAGAGAGACGTGGTGGTGCATACTTATAATGATAGGTTTTTTTGGAGGCAGAGAGATGGGAGGAGCCCTGAAATTTCCTGGCCAGCTAGTCTTGACTATTATGACAGATCTAGGTCCAGATACCCTATACCAAAAAAAATAAGGTGGAAAATGATAGAGGAAAACATCCAATATTGACATTTGGCCTCCACATACATGTAGATACACACACACATGTGTACATACAAATGCACATATGGAAATGCATACACTACTCACACAGATTTAAAGTAAGCTATTCTATAATAAAAACAAAAAGTTTCTTGGTGTCCATGACCTGAAAGAACCTAATAGGAAAACAGGAATATGTATGCCTAGAGATAATGTTTACAGCTTCTAGAAACTTTGGAAGAAAAGATGTGTGATGCCTAATTCATTTCACAGCTTTCTTGAGTATCTATTTTATAAAAAGCATTGGGAAAGTCCTCAGGGCTAGATATTAGTCATCATCTGGAGTATGGTCAGGGAAGGTGGATCAAAATTTCTGAGAGTGGGACATGATGTTTCAGTAGCTGAATGTTTCATTTGTGTTACTCACCCATAAACCAGCTCATATAATAATATCTGTTTCTCAATGGGTGTTAGGGAGCATAATTACCACCTGTGACATGTTTTCAAGTTTCCAGAAGAAAGATGATACATCATAACAAAGTATGATTCTCCTAATTGTCATTTTCTTAAGCTTCCCCTGGGGCTAACTAACATAAAATTGCCATTCCTAAAACTGTGCTATTATAACAAAGTATGACTCCAGATTAATATTTAAGATATTGTTGTGATAATGAAAACAACAACTACTCTTAAATTAGCTGGAATTAAATATGGTAAACTAAGTCCTCTGTTATGAGGTTGTGCCACTCTTAGATTTAAAAGCAAATAGAATCCTTAAAAAATGTTGGCACTTAAAAGAACAGCTAGCAACAGCAATCTTTTTGCATCTAACATACAGTATAGGCGATGCATTATGCATGTTCTCTCTGCATTTTCCTAACCAGATGGAAAAGCAGGGTTTCTTTTTTTAATTTCTATTTTGCAGAGGAGAAAATCTGAGCCTCCAAGATATTAACTTGCCTAATAAGACGAACCTGACTGTTCTAAATAGTGTGGCTGGGGATGGAGGAAGCCAGTTCACTTCTGAAGTGACCACTAAGTCTAGACAGGAATCAAGGACATTCTGAACTAGATTAGGTTAAGGAAGTAGTAGTTCCACATCTCCAGTGTGGGTATTCCGATGAATAGAACTGCTGCTAATGACAGTGGGAACCCAGGATGAGAAGATGACTGAGAGGTTAGATGACTTTGCTTCAGGGCCATATGAGTTTTGGATGGTCAGCATATCTGGGTAGGCTTGGGGTTAATGGGAAGGAAGTTGATATGCAAACTGGATTTACTGGCAACTCTGGTAGGTGTAGCCCAAGGTTCAGTCAATTTGGGACAAAACCCCAGACCGTGGTATGGGTCTGGGTGACATGTGGCCAAGTGACAGGTGTCTGCAATGATCTCACCACGGGAATCCAGTTTAGAATTCTCCCTCCTTAAGGACTTCCACCCAGCTAGCGCTCCCCTCCCCCGAGGTTCTCATTCCCTTTCCTTTTCTTTTGGTAGTCGCTCTGCCCCGCAGGCCGGTATCTGGGAGCAAAATTGAGCACTGCCAGCTGGTAGACAACTGCTCTGGCGAGCGCGGGGGGCGGGGCTCAGGGCGCTTTTGCTTCATAGTACGTAAGCCGGAAGGAGTGTCAGAAAAGGTTGGTTGCTCTGGTTTCTCCTGGTGGCAGCGTTGGCGAGGCGGCTGCCTTTGGCAGCATGATCCCGCTGTGAGGCACAGGCTTTGCGGAGTGGAGGGGCGGGGGGAGGGGGGGAAGGCAGAGGAGGACGCCTCGGTGAAGTTCTCCGCCATGAACCTGAGGGGCCTCTTTCAGGACTTCAACCCAAGGTGAGGTGGTTATATTGGCGGCGCCAGGCGGGGACTTGGGTTCGGGTAGTGGATGAGAGAGGCGAGGCAACCAGGGTGCTGCAGCCTGAAGACCCAGGCACTGGCCTGAGGTTCCTCAGGGCTGCCAGCTGTTCTCCGGAAAGCAGTGTTGGCCTCAGAGTCGGTCCATCTGCTTATTCTTCCCGCACCAACTGGAACAAACCAGCCGTGGCCCAAGTTGCCCAGCTTGGACCTGTGTCCTCCTCGAGGGAAAACCATTGCTGTCCATTCGTCCTCTTTCATTGGTATTCCAACTTCTCTGTCTCGATTTCTTTTTTTCTAACCGCCCTGCCTGCCCCCATTCTGTGTGCTAGGGCCATCTCACTTGACCCTGACATCCACAGTTACCTTCCCAGATGTTTCCTGTAGTTCCAGCTCTTAGGGTTTTTCTTGGAATTATGCCATTCTTCCATTTCTTTGCTTATTTGTCAAACTGATGTCTGAGATAGTGAATTTTTACAGTTGTTGCCCAGATATGGTAAATCTTACATAATGCCTTTGGGGGGGTGAACCTGATCATTTCCATACTCATTTTCTTAGCCTTCACTATAAGTTTGTTCGCAGGAAGTAGCTACTGCCCTGCTTATTTCCCAGACTTGAAATACCTAGTGGGCAGTGTGGAGAAAACACTGGCTAAAATATAAATCTCTGTCCTTGCACTTGCCAAACTGTTGTAAAACTGTTCCTATGCGGGGCTGTGAACCCCAAAGCACAAACCACTTCCTGGTTTTTCTCTTCCACACCACCTCCCACCCACCTCATCTGTCATATAGTAGACACTTATAAAACATCTTTCGAAGTAAACTGAGTCAAGACCTAGATTGGAGACCAGGCCATAGATAACCAATTGATTCTTTGCTCTTCTTTAATAAACGGTGAGGTAAATTCATTTCATTGATCTCTTTAAGATCATCACTCTTTAAAAGGAGTATCTATTTATTTCTACATGGGAAGACATATACTCAAGTAAGATAGTCTTGCTCTGTGTACTATGTGCTACGTTAGGCACTTAAGGTGCTTGGCAATCCCAGCCTAGAAGAGAAGGGAAGGTAAATAGATAAATTGTTGTATTGTGCAATCCTGAACTTTTCCAGCCCAGAAAAGTCATTTTCTTGGCTATTTGTTGGAGATGAAAGGAACTGAAGGGAGAGGGGACCACTTGGAGTGCAGTCTCCTTGAGAGTGGTAACATTTTAATTTCTGAAGCCCTTGCAGTGTTCTGGGTGTGCCTATTGTCATTTATATTCATATTCTGGCTTTGATCTATGGTCATAATTGTTTGCCTTGAAGATATTCTGCAGAGAGGAGTTCATTTAGAGTAAATATCAAAGAACTAACATAGTTTTTCCTCTACTGCTCCTAGAATTAGGGTTTGTCTCTAGGACTACTGTGTTCCCACTGAAGCTGGACAGTCTTGTGTGTTTTCATTGTTTGGAAAGTGTGATGAGAAAGAGATACAAAGGCTTAGTTATTTTGTATCTTTGGGCAACTCACCTGTCTGTCTCATCTGTAGAATGAATATAATCACTATAAAGGTCATTGAACCTAAATTATGGCTGACTGCAGTGTGTTACAAATAGAAAGTTCCATGATTTGTTTATTATAGGACAGATAGTGCATAAGCTGCAAGGTGATGTTCTAAGTTGTCTAAGAGTTGTGAAAGCAAAATAGTGGTCCACTGACAACATCTGTAGCCAGTTTGTCCTTTATGTTTTTTTCCCTCCAAATACTAAAGTCTGAAAATTACAGTGAAAAACTTCTAAGAGATTTATAATGGTCATCAACATTTATTAGTGCTTGAATTCTAAGTGGAGCAAAAGGAATCTTTCCCTGAAAAATCTAAAGATAACTTTTACCACACCATTGTCCTGATTCAGTGTTATTAGTGGGAAGGAACTTATAAAGTGTTACCTTACAGGTGTTTCAGGAATACAATGGCTAGATGATATTAACAGGTTAGATTTTTTCTTAGCTGGTAGTGTTTCATGTATTATGGATGATCTAGTTTTTAACATTGTATTTTAATCTTGCCCCATTCTGACAAAAGCCTTTCAGATATCTGGAGAGCAAACTGAAAAGGTGTGGACAGGAAAATACTCTGTGCTAGGACCTCAGATCTTTATACTGCTGTCTTGTTCTTGGTTCCTAATTCTGAACCAATTCATGCATGTCCCTCTTACTTCAGGACTTCATCATACACTGATTATTTAATAGATATGTTTCTTTCTCTCCGTGACTTGGTTAACTCCTATTTATCACTGAAATCTCTGCTCACTTGGTAGTTGCCGAAGGAAGTTGTCCTGGCTTCCCCAACATGGTCCATTACTCCCTGCTTGTACAATCTCTGTTGAGTATCATAGTCCTCTTTTAGAGTACTTATCTGTGCCCTTGCATTTGTCTCTGTGTTTATTAGATTAATATTTCTCTCCCCTACTGAAATTCAAGCCATTAAAAAGTCATGCAAAACCCCTGACTTTTATTATTGTAGTTTATATGCGGGAGGTAATAGCTGGCTCAGTATTTGTGAAATGAATGACAACTCCCCAGAGCCTGTAAGAACTGTCTAGAGCTGCTTTTTTCAATGACTGCTTTCTTGCTGGTGTATGAACTATTTATTTTTCCTCTCTCTTACTGTGTCCCTTCAGAGTGAAACTGTTCCATTGACAAGATGGGAAAGAACTTAACAGTCCAGGAAAATGTGCTTTCTTTACTCTGGAGATTATTTATGTATCACATAAATAGCCACTGTTATTGTTTGGTGGTTCCCAAAGCATGAACTGTGGTTCCAGACCTCCTTTCCTAGTTTGCAAGTCTTGGTCAGTGAAAACTCATTGCAGTTTATCAATTTTCTAGAAATGATAGTGTCACAGAATGATTCAAAAGTGTTTAGCACCCAGCTGTGAAGGACTGATAACTGACCCTATACCCAGTTCCATCTGCCTCAGAACTAGTTGATCACGAACTTTTTTTCATAATGACCTTTTAGTTACACAAGGTAAATTTCTTGAAACAAACTGTGCCTATCAACAATCCTTTTGGAGCTTCTAACAGCTTTGTAGACTAAACTAACTATGAGAAGTGAACAGAATTGGAAAGCTGATTCCAGAATTTTCATAGAGGTAGAGATATTGGAGTACATGGCTTTAAATGGGCAACCTGACCACATCACAAGGCCTTGGGGTTGTCTACTATTTTGGTAGAGTTGTTATTTGTTAGAGAAGGCCCTTCAGCCCTGATAGCCACACAGCATTGGAAGGCTGTGAGAACACTATGGCCTACTGACTTGTCTGTAGTGGGCTCCTGATGGAAGTGTGGTGCATCCCTTGGGTGTTCTAGACTGTAACAGAGACCAAGAAATGCCTTTCTGGGGGTTTCATGTGGACATGTAGTAATAATGAAGTAAATTATGTTTGCAAACTTCTTGTATGCTCCATCTTCTAAAACCTTTTATTTGAATTAGAAAAAAATGAATGTGATTGCTGGTAACAGTTAACTGAAGACCTCAGCAAGTACCAGGCACTCACATGGTATATAGACATACATATAGGCAAAACATCAATTCATATAAAATAAAGTAAAAATTTCTGAAAAGAATAATTTAAACTGAGGGTCAGTGTGGTATGATTACTACAGATAATGTGTGTAATGTTTTAAATATAAAAATACATAGTGTCAGTTACTCCAAGTATGACTTACAGATTGTGGGTTTTTTTTCAGATTGTATTTTTAAAAGCAGGCCAGTGTGCTATCAGTATTAAATAATGAATTACTGTCTGAATGCCTGCACATCTGTTGTTGGGGCATATAAAAGCACTGACAGAATATTGTCTTGATGGACTGGAGAGAGGGATCAGCAGTTAAGAGCACTGGCTGCTCTTCTGGAGGACCTGGGTTACCAGCACCCACATGAGCTCATAACTGTCTGAAACCTCCATTCCAGGTGATCTGACACCCTCATGCAGACATATGCAGTCAAAACACCAATGTACATAAAATAAGTCAAGTATTTTAAAAAAGGCCTTATTTTGAAAAAAGAATATTGTCTTGACCTTTACTGATTAATAGTTGTTAATAATAGCTATGACTTTTACATTTCTGGTTGTGAGCCTAGCCTTTAATGGCTGAGCCATCTCTCCAGCCCAGAAGGACGGTAGTGCCGTGAATCGGATTCGAACCGAGGTTGCTGCGGTATACTGGGCCATTTAACTCTCATAAATGTGGCATATTTATATCTGTTGTTTTGTATACTTACTGTTATAAGAGAAGGAACCATCTGTTGGACTGAAAGGGGAAACTTCTGGGGGGAAGAGGGTGGAAGGGCAGGATAGGAAGGGAGAATAGGGAGGGGTTTGTGACTGAGATGTAACTTGAAGAAAAAAATAAAGTATTTAAAAAAAGAAAAAAAATAATAGCTATGACTTATTTGCATCCACCATGTGTCAACACAATATTGACACTTTACTTTTCAGTATCTTTACTCTTTACAATAGCCCTACAAATCAGTTAGCAGCACATTTTATTTCATTTTCTAATTTTAATACATTTTAATGTATTGATTGTGTATTGAGGAGGTGCACATGTGACACAGTGTACATATGGAGGTTAGAGAACAGCTTTCAGGAGTCAGTTCTCTTTTTCCAGCATGTGGGTCCTGTGGATTAAACTTAAGTCATCCATCAGACCAGTAGCAAGTACATCTACCTACTGATCCATCTGGCCAAAACCAGTTTCATTTTAAAGAGTCTTGGATGTCTCTAAAGTCAAACAGGCCGTTATTGACCATATCAGGATTTTATTTCAGATTAGGTTCCTTCCTGAAGTTTTTTGCTCCATTCCTTATGAGGGGCCATTCTGCTAATGTCTTATCAAATTGACGAGAGTCATATGGAAAGAAGGAACCTAAATTGAGAAAATGCCCCCTACCAGATTAGCCATGAGCAAGTGTATGGAACATTTCCTTGATTAATGATTGATGTGAGGGGACTCAGTCTACTGTGGGAGGTGACACTTCAAGGCTAGTGGTCCTGAGGTGTATAAGAAAGCAGGCTGTACAAACTATGGGGAGCAAGCCAGTAAGCAGCACCTCTCTATGGCCTTTGTATCAGTTCCTGCTTCCAGGTTCCTTCTCTGCTTCAGTTACTGCCCTGATTCCCTCAGTTATAGACTGTTACCTGTAATTGTAAGGTGAAAGAAACCGTTTCCTCTCCAAGTTGCTTTTGGTCATGGTTGTTTTATTATAGCAATAAAAACAGTAAGACAGGGACATTTAAGTATGAGTTGTAAAATGATTGTACAAAGCAGAACTTTTATTGATATTTAGATATAAAAAGAGCATTACTGTTCAGAGAAATTGGCAAAAATATATACCTATTTCACTAATCAGAGCTCTTGTTAATATTCTAGAATGGCCTTTAGGGTCTGTTTTACAAATCATTTAAGAAAGTGTGTCTCAGTGAATTATAATAATATTTTTGAACTAAAATAGTGCCAACTAGTTCTATCACATATCATATTCACTAAATTTGGGTCTGGTTGAATTTTGGAAGTTTGCAGAACTCAAATCCACTCTCAGCAAAGATTTGGCCACTATTTATTATATTCAAAAGAATATATTTCAGGCACTTAAGGCACTTCTGAGAGGAAAGCTATAAAGATGGTTTGAGCAATGACAGTGGAGTTGATGCTTTTCCTTCAGTAGGAATGGTCAAAGGATGCAAGTTCCATTTACACACATAATTTCTGCTTTTGAAAATATTATCATTCCTTGATGATATTTACATACATACATAGTTTTTATTAGCTGTGATTCCTTTGAGGGCCAGGATTTTGAGGCACTAAATAAATGTGCTGAGTGAATGTTAAGTACAAACAGGCATGAACCATTGGAAAATTCTGTTGTAGGAAGGAAACAGTGTATTGGAGAAATGTTAGTTTCTTAGGACACCAGGAATTAAGTTTACTACTATTATGGTATGACTTTCTGATTGCTTTGCCTAGTTATAGGTCATAAGTGTACAAGGTGACTAAAATTTCAGATAAAGGTACTGAATTCTAGGTGTAGGTGCTGTATAACTGATACTATAGTGAGCTATGATCCGATAGGGAGGAAAATGATTACCAAATGAGATTTTTGCAACTTTTCTCTTTAATAATACCACAGAAACAATATATAGAATATATTATTTGCACTGTGTTTTCACTTACAATTCTCTTAATGAGTTAATTACAAGAAATCAGATGAGATAAATAGGAGATAAGGAGCTTGAGTGTCTATCTTCTTACTGGCTTGGACTCTTTCTTGTATTCTTTAAGAATGATTTGCTTTCATCTGCATTTTGTGTATTTCCACTAAAACATTTCCAGTTTGGTAATAAAGTTTTGTTTAGTCTAAGACGTGCAGTCTTTTTTAATAATTTGTGAATATATCAATAGTTTGCCAGCTGGAGCTAGTTTCTGAAGTTATAAACAGGAATATGTAACCTGGAGTATGGTGTGTGTGTGAGTGGGTAGCTTATTTGCATTCATGTATCCATATCTCTAGTTAAGCCAATAGATTTCATTGGAGAAACTCAATGAGTCTAAAAAGAGTCCAACTGCATTCATTTACTTTTCAGAAAGCAATATTTAGAACTTTTATACTTAGAGTCATCTCTTTGGGGTCTAGTCATGAGCCTGAGCAGTAAGCTTCTTATAAATTTCAGAAAGAATAGTAGCTTTTATGGCCTGGCACATGACAACCTACAGTGGTAATGCACTAATGTTACTAATTCAGATGTGGATGATATAATTCCATTATAAAGGCATTTCTATGGTTTGAATGTAGCATCAACATATTCGTGTTTTGGAAAATTAATTCTCAAATTAGTATTTTTAGACAAATTTATTATTTTTATTGTACCTGTGTGTGTATTTCCTGCATGTATTTCTATGCACGTATGCATGCAATACCCACAGAAGACAGAAAAGGGACATTGGATCCCCTGGAACTGGAGTTATAAAAGGCTGCCAATTGTCATGTAAGTTCTGGGAACTGAGGCCTCTCTAAGAACAGAAAGTGCTCTTCTATACTGAGCCATATCTCCAGCCCCTTAAATTAGAATTTTAATGGGGCTGGGCAGTGGTGGCGCACGCCTTTAATCCCAGCAATTGGGAGGCAGAGGCAGGCAGATCTCTGTGAGTTCCAGGCCATCCTGGTCTACAAAGGGAGTCCAGGAGAGCCAGAGCTGCTACAAAGAGAAACCATGTCTCGAAAAAAAAAAAAAAAAACTTAATGGGATTTAGAGGTAGTTTGAGAGATTATTAGGATAGCACATATCATATTTAAAAACGCCAGCTTCAGAAGCAGGAAAAAACACAATAATTTACTTTATCTTGACACCTGGGTACAAAATTAATTTAATAGTCCATATTATGAATTGGGAAGAATAGCAAGTCTGCAATAGATAGATACAGCTATGTTATCATAGCACTGATTGAGTGGAGGAAAAAGTGCTGATGTGCCTGGTTTTCGAGCAACTGTGTACATGGCATATTTTAGAAGAACAGCTGACAGACAAGACTGATTATTTGTATTACAGTCTTTGGCAAACCTCATCTTGAAAAACTGAGAAACTAGAGGTGTTCCTGACATTTCAAGGAAAAGCAACTCATAATATTTTTTTTTGAAAAAGATGTTGAAGTGCAAAAAAAATACACTATGAAGTTTTAGAGGAAAATGAAATTTTTGTAAACTTGTGAATACTACCATGGCTTATACAACCTCTCATCATTTAAACCACTTAACTGAAGTAGGTAGTTATAAGTGATGTGTTTGCTATTGTATAGTGAAATGTATACCATAGGAAAACTTCAAAATGTTCATAATTCAGTGAACAGATTATTTCCTATAAACCTTCATAGTATTACTCAGCTATGCAGAGATTAAAGAGCTACTCAGCACACAAGGAAGACCAGTGGGTTTTAGCATAGACAGTAAAAAAAAAATTCGCTGATGAGATTTCAGACTTACTTCAATTGACCTTTAAGAAGCCACCACTATGGCTTGGAGATTGTTTAATGTTTAAGAGTACCTACTCTTTCTGTAGAGGACCATACTCTAATTCTCAGTACCCATATCAGGTGGATTACAACTCCAGGCCAGGGAAACTGATATCCTCTTCTGGCCTCCATGGGGATCTGCACTTATTTGTACATACTTTAATTTAACATACATATAATTTAAAATAAATAAATGTTTTCAGAACAGAAAAGTACACCATTATTCATTGAGTATTGAATTCCCATCATTTTCTGAGGGAACTATTAAAATACTCACTTGTTTTCTAACTATGTATTTCTGGAAAGCCAGGTATTCCTCATTTACTTGAACTAAAACAACATACTACAATAGAATGAATGAAATGTGGATCTTATAAGGTCGCTTCTGTGAAGCTAGACACTTAACATCTTGTAAACCTATAGACTTGATGCTACATACTAAATGTGTAAGGTTTGGAATGCAGTTTTAGAAATGGGTGGTTTGGGAGTAGATTTCTGTAAAATTGCAGTTAGGTAGTATGTAATGTGTTTACTATTGTACTTTTAAAAATAACTTTATTGATATTCAATTTATATATAAGGTTTACTCTTTCTAAAAAGATTTATTTATGTGTTTTATGTATATGGATGTTTTGTCTTTATGTACATCTGCACACCAGAAGAGGGCATTGAATCCCATGAGACTACAATTGTAGATGGCTATGGGTTGCCATGTGGGCTCTGGGAACTGAAGTCAGGACCGCTGGAAAAACAGCCAGTGTTCTTACAACCACTGAGCCATCTCTCAGCCTCAAGAGCCACTCTTAAATTTGGAAAGTCAGTGTTTTAAAATATTCCCACAGTTGTACACCCTCCAATACTTGTATAAATTGAGAATGTTTTCATTATTAACCTCATAATCATTAATAGTCATTCAAATTCCTCAGACTCAGAAAACACTATAAAGTATGTTGTGGTTTGTATGAATTTATCATGTAAGAGATTTCATACATGTATAGAGTATACTTTATTCATATTCAACCCTTTTATTGTCCTTCTTTGCTGTCCCTTATCCTCCCTTTTCCCATTCTACATCTCTCATGTCATTTTCTCTTCTACATTCCACAAATGAGAGAAAACATATAACAGTTCTCTTTGGGAGTCTTTTTATTTCACATAACAGGATAATCTATAATTCTATCTGTTTTCTTACAAATGACATAGTTTTATTCTTGTTCGTGACCAAATAAGAGTATATTGGGTATATATTCCACATTTTCTCTATTAATTCCCTTCATGGGTACCTTGGGTGATTCCATAATCTTGCTATTATAAATACTTACTACCACAATATACATGGTTCTTCAGGTATCTTATTAGAATATGACATTAATTATTTTGATGATATATGCCATAGTATAGTTGAATCATGAAAGTTCTATTTTAAATATACTAATTTCCATAGTGTTTGTCTAGTACATTCCCAATAGCAGTAAATAAGATCCCCACTGTCCACATCTTAACCAACATTTATTTTTATTTCTTTGAAATTTTTTTAAGTTTTCTTGATGATAACCATTCTGTCTGGGTATGAGATAAAACCTCAATATAGTTTTTATTTGCTTTTCCCTTTTATCATGTATTCATTGACTATTTGTATTTCTTCATTTGAAATTATTGGCTCAGTTTATTGATTTATGTATTAATTGACTTATGTACTCCTAACATATTGAGTTCTTTATATATTCTGGATGTTAACCCCAGCAGGTGAATAGCTTGCAAATATTTTCTCACATTTTGTAAGCTGTCTGTTCATTTAGTTGCATGTGTGTGTAAAAGTGCAAAAGCTGGTAAATTTAATACAATCTTAGTTTTCTAACCTTGCTATAACTTTCTAGACAGTTGGATTCCTCTTCAGAAAAATCATTGCCTCTGACTACATCTTAAACTGTTCCATCCAAGTTTTTTTTTTTAAGTAGTCCCAAACTTTCAGATATTTTGTTGTGGACTCTTAGCTATTTTAAGGTTTTTTTTTTTTTAAACCGGGTAAGAGATAGGGGGTAGAGTTTCAGTTTTCTCCATAATGCTATCCAGTTTTCCTAACATCATTTAACAGACTGCCTTATATCCAGTGAATGTATTTGACATCTTTGTCAAGAATCAGATGGCTCTAGTTACATGAACTCATTTCTGAGTCCTCTGTTCTATTGTATTGCTCTACATATCTCCTTTTGTGCTAGGACTATGTTACATTTGTTACATGGCAGCTCTGTAATGTAGTTTTAAGGAAAGTTTTGTGATACTTTTAGCATTGCTAATATTACTCAGGATTTACTTTGTGTATTTAGGGCCTTTTCTGTTTCCATATAAATGTTAGGATTTTTTTTTTTCTGTGAGGCATGTCATTAAAATGGAATATTGTATCTGGAGATTGCTTTTGGTAACATGGTCATCTTGACTAGAGGCATTCTGCCAATTCATAAACATTGGAGGTCTTTCCATCATCTAGTGTCTTCCATAGTTTCCATTATATTGTGTTTGACATAATGCTTACTCAAAGTTATCCATGTTCTAATTCTAGGAACCTGGAATATATTATATGACAAAAGCAACTTCATGGATATATTTAAACTTACAGTATTAGTTCCTATTTTTAATGTGAAAAAAAATGCCACAGGTTTAGTGGCTTAACTTTAACACAGACTTATTTTACAAAAGGCCAGCAACAACACTGTATTATTTGGATCTTTTGAGTCTGACATGGTTACAATCAAGTCATCTGAATGCTCTATGTGATTAGTCCATTTCCAAAGTAACTTTGGCTGTTGTAAAAAAATTAGTTCCTTGTACAGAAAAAAATTGCAAAAATCATTCTGATAATAAAAATATAGTACGTATTTCCTTGCCGTTGTAGGGCTAAAGTTGCCCTTTCTGCTGTCGGTTGGCCAAAACTCATTCTCAGCTTTTGGAGGCTACTTCCATTCTTTGGCTTATTTTTTTTCTTTCTTTTCCTTCAAATCCAGCAGTAGCCAATGGTAAATTGAACTGTTCACATCTGGAATGTGTTGGATATCCCAGCTCCCACGCTCCCTTTTTCACCATCTCTCTCTTACGCTCTGACTTTTCTTTCTGTTGTTTTTTAAATAGTCAATTTGTGTGTGTGTGTGTGTGTGTGTGTGTGTGTGTGTGTGTGTTCATGCGTGCTTGCATATGCTCATGAGAGAGAGAGACTGAGACTGATTTCAGGTATGTGGTTTACATGTCAAAGTCAGAAGACAGCATTGAGCATTTAGCAGTCAGTTTTCACACTTCACCTTGTTTCTCATACTGTACAGTGTACTTCAGGCTAGTTAGCCCTGAAACTTCATCTGAGTCTCCTGTCTGTACCTCCCATCTCTCTGTAAGAATGCTGGGATTATAGATTTGCACACGTTGTAAGGCCAATATGTCATGCTTTAACCCACCAAGCCATTTCCCAGTCCATTCCTTCTGTTCTTTTCAGAACACCCATGATACCTAAAGCCTGCCTAAAAAACTCAGGACAGTCTCCCTATTTTAAGGTTAAGAGCCTTAATTTTATCTCTGTTGGGGGAGTGTTAAGCATTCTAAATGTTAATTAATTGGCCCTGCTTGCTGTCTGTTACTTACATTGACTCTGATTGGTTAAATAAAATGCCGAGGCCTGAAATTGAGCAAAGACAGAAAGGTGGGACTTCCTGGGATGAGAACAGGAAGCCTGCACTTTAGACAGAGGAAGAATGCATTCCAGCCAGGAGCATGAAGAAGGAGGCACACACAATGGGTTAGGAAAAAGAACCTCATTCCACATGGCCAGGAACATCGGCATAGCATGGAGAATGGCAGTCCAAGGGGACATATGTATATATGGGGTCATATTTGGGTAATAGAATTATAAGCTAGCTTAGATGGTCTAAAATTGCACAACTCAGGCCAAGGCTTGTTAAAATCCACGTGGTATCTGTGTACTTATTTATAATGGCTGTTTAAAGATTAACAACTTCCAAACCAACTACTGATAATAAATGCTGGTTAAATAGTTTAATGAGCTATAATTCTTTTTACAATCTCAAAGTTCCCTAATACTAGAAGCTAGCTTTGTGTTTTATTGTATAACCAAGGGACAAACATCTTAGAACACCATGGAATTATAATAGGGATATTAGTCCAGCAATGGGACTCAGTTGAATATTTAACTAGAATGTATGAGGCCCTAGAGTCAGTCATTGGCACTATAACAACAGGGAGGGGAATTATTACCCTGATTTATCTAAATGGAGCCAATATAATCATATGAACTCAAGAAACAAAATTTTTTTTCTTTATTGGCATCAGGAGAAATATGGAAGAAAGAGAAGTAAAAAAAAAATCAAAGAATAAGAAAGTTTCAATATGCTGTTGTTGGCTTTGAGATACAGGAACTCCTGATCAAGGACTGAAAAGATGCCTGTAGTATCTAAGGACAGTCTCCAGCTGACAACAAAGAAACAAGGACCTTAGTTGCACAATCACAAGATAGTTGGGCGTCCTACAACTGGAAATGAACCTGGAAGCAGATTTCACCCAGAATTTCTTGATGATAAACAACTTGATTTTTTGCAACTGAGCAAATCTCATAGGAACTCACAGAGACCAAAGCAGCAGTCATAGGGCCTTCCTGGGACTGCAACAGGTCCTCTGAATATATACTATAGCTTTTGATTTCATACTTTTATGGGAGTCCTGAGTGTATGAACAAGTGGGTCTCTGATTCTTGTGCCTTCTCTTGGGCTCCTTTATTTTTCTTTTGATTTGGCTTGTCTAACTTTGATATGATGTTTTTTGTCTTATCATTATATTTGATTATTTCATGTTTGGTTGTTATCTCTTAAAAGTCTATTCTTTTGTAATGAAAAAGAGAAAGGGAGTGGATCTAGATGGGACAGAAGGTGTAGAGGAACTGGAAGGAATAGAGGGAGGGGAAACTATTCAGATTATATTGTATGAGAAAAAAATCTATGTTTAATAAAAAAGGGAAAAAACAAACTTTATTTTGGTCTGGTGAGATTCTAAAACCCAACTATGACCAGTTGGGCATCTGTCATAAAGAACTGTGAGATAGTAGAGACTATAAAAGATACTAATGAAGTCACTCTAGCATTCTTAATAATTTCCTTCTGTTCTTCACTGCCTATTGTCATCGTGTTGTATATTATGTTCAGTTCCGATTGTTTGGTATATTCAACCTCCATCCTTTTGCTTTTAATTTAGCTGACTTTATACTGTGGGTTTCTTACACATAGTATAGTATGTTTCTTATTTATCCAACATAATCATCTTTGTCTTCATATTGGGATTTAGACTGTTTACATTTAATAGTTTGTTTTTTGGGGGGGGTTGTTTTGTTTTGTTTTTGAGACAAGACTTCTCTGTGTAGCCCTGGCTATCCTGAACTCACTCTGTAGACCAGGCTGGTCTTGAACTCACAGAGATCCATCTGCCTCTGCCTCCCAAGTGCTGGGATTAAAGGCATACGCCACCATGCCTTGACATTATTAATGTTTTTAAACACAAATGAAACAGACTTTTAACTACCTTCTTGCTACAGCCTAGGAACTGCCTTTTTTTATAGAAACTGCCTTTTATTGGTAAACTGGAGCAGTACTAGCTTTGTCTTCTTGTTTCCTTCCTATTTCCTTCTTTTCTTCACTGCCTATTGTTAACATGTTATATATTTTGTTCAGTTCCTTTTTATGGTATGAAAGTAATTTTTAATTTGTATTAGCTGTATTGATTACATTAAATAATGTAATTCTTTTTGGCCTTTTCACACATATATAATATATGACTTTATCACACTCATCACTACTCATTACCCTTTCCTGTTCATTTCCCACCCCACAGATATCCTCCCTCTCCCACTTATTTCTTCTTTCATTTCATGTCTTTATTTATTCATTTTAACATGCCACTGTGTTTCATCAGGGTTGCTTACAGACCCCTGGGTGAGGGACTATTTTCAGGAGCATGAACTCCTTACTAGTGGCTCTGCCACTGAAGAAAGTATCTGTCTCTTTCCCAGGGACCACTAAGT
>CAJQZJ010000072.1:2773732-2796170 GCA_907164525.1 Lophiomys imhausi
ACAGATATTATAATTATTTTAATTGTGCCTTGCTGTGTAGACTTCTATTGGAAAACCTTGGGAAGCAGGAGACCTACTCACTTTTGTTTTCTTATCCTCAATACAATATGTCTTCTACATAGAACTTTTAAATTAATGGTTATCAAATCAGTGACTATAAAATGTGATTTTATTTATTTTTATTTTATGTGTATGACTGTTTTGCCTGTATGTGTGTTGTGCTCCCTGTGGGTGCAGGGCCCTTGGAATCTGGAAGAAGAGGTTATAACCTCTGGAACTGGAGTTTTAGACAGTGATTAGGAACATTTTAAGTACTGAGAAATAAACCCATGTCCTTTGGAAAAGCAGCCAGTGATCTTAACTGTTGAATTCTTTCTCCAACCCTGAATTAGTGACTTTTTTATGAGCTAAAAATGTTTCTGTTATTTCTCCTCATTTCATTATCAGCCATTTGTTAAAAATGAAGTCTTTTTCATCATTTTGCTTTTCTCCTAGTAAATTCCTCATCTATTCCTGTTTGCTGCTATTCTCTGTACTGCTGGCCCTTCGTTTGGATGGAATCATTCAGTGGAGCTACTGGGCTGTCTTTGCTCCGATATGGTTGTGGAAGTCCATGGTCATCGCTGGAGCATCAGTTGGAACCGGAGTTTGGGCACGAAATCCTCAATATCGGTAATATTGCTTTGAAAAACCCATTGGTCTGCATCTCAAGAGAACAAAATCTTGATGGTTCTCATTAGAGATAACATAAGGACAATTTCTTCCTATTTGAAGTTTTATGAGAACTGCAGTCCAGCAAACATTTCTCATCAGGGTTTTGAAAACTTAAATGCTTTTTATGTATTTTCTTACAAAAATAGTGCCAGTTTGGGTGGTTTAGTACCTAGAAAGCATATAGGTGTGACACCCAACACCCCAGATATAGAAATGGTATGCCATAGTGGACCAAAAAACACAGAAACACTTTGTATCTCTAGTTCTCTGATCTTGCCTACCAGAGATCTGACTTCTGCAGTTTACTTTTAGAACTAGGGTTCCCTTTCTTATACTCTTCTAGTCCTGAGGTTAACTGTTAGAGATGTCAGGGAATGAGCTTGGTTCAAAGGTTGTGAGTCCCCTCAGGAACAGGGGAGTGAGGTAAATTGAGAACCAGATGATAAGAAAGAAGGCAGAGCTTTGGGGATCATGGAACAGAGACACCTTGGTATGGCTGGATTCTGTGGGAGTCTCTCCCTCTCCTTTCTCAGAGATAAGGGAGGAAAGGGAAATAAGTAGAGAGAGTGAGGACCAATATAAACTTATACCAGGAAGATGAGGAGTGTTCCTTATAGGATAATGAGGAAGGTAGGCAGAGATACAAACAGCTGGTCAAGGGAAAGTGTATAGAAGATGGGGCCACTTCAGCTTTAAAAATTCTTGATTATCAACTTTTAAAAGAAGCTGTAGTTTAGATTGTGTAAAATGCATATCCCGTAGGCATGTAGGACTTTTAAAAGGTTATGCACAAAGAATCTTACCAAATGAAGAGCATTCTTGTGTGAATATTTCTTTTCTTTTGAGATTATAATATGCCAAGCAGTGGTGGTGCATAGCTTTAATCCCAGCATTTGGGAGGCAGATACAGGTAAATCTCTGAGTTAAGAACAGCCTGATCTACAGAGCAAGTTACAGGACTACCAGGGCTACACAGAGAAACCCTGTCTCTAAAGACCGAGAGGAGGGAGGGAAAAAAAGAGAGAAAGAAAGAATAATTTTCAAGATGTATTTTTTTTTCATGTGAATATATACCCCATGTATGAGGGTACCTGTGGTGGCCAGAAAAGGGTGATGGATCCCTGGGGCTGAGTTATAGGTGGTTCTGAGCCATCCAATGTGGGTGCTGGGGACTGAACCCCAATCTGTGGCTGTATCTCTCTCTCTCTCTCTCTTTCTTTCTTTTCTTTTTTTTGTGTGTTTGTTTTTGTTTTTGTTTTTTGAGATAGGGTTTCTCTGTGTAACAGCTCTGACTGTCCTGAAACTCACATTATAGACCAGGCTGGCCTCAAATTCATAGACATCTACCTCCTGAGTGCTGGGATTAAAGGCATGCACCACCATGCCTAGCTTGTGTGTATCTCTCTCCTTTTTTTAGGTTATTATTTTTTTTCCTGAGACAGAGTTTCTCTGTGTAACAACCCTGGTTGTCCTGGAACTCACTCTGTAGACCAGGGTGGCCTTGAACTCACAGAAATCCTCCTGCCTCTGTCTCCCAAGTGCTGGGATGGATTAAATGTGTATGCCATCATGCCCAGCTGTGTGTCTATTTTTTATGAGAAAAATTTCAGATACCTAATATTTGTTTCTCAAAAAGAAATTTACTAATTGATATTTAAAAGTTACATCCGTTTTTTCTGTGTTTTGATATTTTTCAAGTAAGGAAAAAAGTTGTGAAATCAATCAGGGCTGGGTGGATGTATGATATGCACAGGCACTGCCATCCCCCCTACCCCGTGACCAGCATTAAGCAGTATTCAAGTGAGTCCTACAGGAATTACCTATGAGATTCTTTTCTCTTTGTTCTAATCTCTAGAATATTTATCACCCATGATGGCAAGTGTATCACAAATGTCTGTCTGTATTTTGAATGAACATTGTAGGCCTTTCAAAAGTAATAAGCATTTTCAATTTTAATTTCTTAAAAGTTTATGTTCATACTTAAACTCATTTTTCTTGAGCAAAACTTTAACTCTTGTTCTTTTTAATTCACAGGTTTTAATTCATTCTGATGCAAAAATAGAGATTAATAATGGATTTTTATTACTTTTCATTTGCATTTTAAAGTAACACCTAAGAAAATTGGCATATCTTGTTGTATGTAACCTACACTTGGTAAATGAAGCTAGATGAAGCTAAAGTTATATTTATAGCATTGCATGATACGTGATTTGTAATGTTTTTAAGTCAGTGAGAAGTAAGGATCATGAAACTTAAGAGATATCTGATGTTTTTCACAATAGAAGTAATTAATAGAACAATCTTAGAAGTAACTCTTATGGTTATATTTAAAGTTATGAACATAAGTGTTCCTGGATATTTGGAAGATTGTATATTAAAGATAGGTTTAAGTTAGGTTTCTATTTTATCTCCTGTGTTTTCATATTTACAATTGAAATTCAGAATGTGAATTGAGTTGGTATTTGCTGTGGACTATTTACTATATTGAGGATTCTAAATGTGTTTTCTCCTTCTATCCCCTTTTAGAGGA
This sequence comes from Lophiomys imhausi, assembly GCA_907164525.1. Classification (NCBI taxonomy): domain Eukaryota; kingdom Metazoa; phylum Chordata; class Mammalia; order Rodentia; family Muridae; genus Lophiomys; species Lophiomys imhausi. Next base: position 2,776,977 of record CAJQZJ010000072.1, read on the forward strand.
GAAGGAGAAACATGTGTGGAGTTTAAAGCCATGTTGATTGCTGTGGGCATCCATTTGCTCCTACTGATGTTTGAAGTTTTGGTATGTGACAGGATTGAGAGAGGAAACCATTTCTGGCTTCTGGTCTTCATGCCATTGTTCTTTGTTTCCCCAGTGTCTGTTGCAGCATGTGTCTGGGGCTTTCGGCATGACAGGTCACTAGAGGTGAGATTTGTGTATTAATAATCATGTTTTCAAAACATTTTCTGTAATTGTGCTTTACAAGAGAACAAAGGCCTTTGGCTTTCTTCTACTGTCCTGTCTTATAAGTTACCTGTGTCTGACAGTCTTGGAGACAGCCAATAGGATGGATAGAGCTAGAGGCACAAAGAGAGATTCTATGAAATGGATCCACATGGGTGTGGAGCTGACCCCATATACATAGAAGAGGCAGGCAGGCTGGGGACTCAGCAAGAGTTGATGCTCCAGATTGGCTGAATTTCTTCCTTGCCAGGAAACTTCCTCCAACTGTTCAGATGAGTGTCACTTATCCTACAGCATTGAGAATAATCACCTTTAAAAACTTGATGCTGCCATTGTAATACATGCCTTAATATTTAATTAAATAACTTGGTACAATAGTCCACCTAAATTGATGCATAAAATATAATAGTCTCGCTACCACTTTCCCTATGCTGTCACTCCTTAGCTGCCCTAGTTGGCTTGTCCTGATATGCCCATGTATATTTTTTAAATCAGGTATCTATTTATTCAAGCCCTTTAGGCCCAAGAAGAGGAGATACAGAATTAAATTAAAATGCTAAGACTAGTAATAGTAATAAAGAAAACAATTGTGGATGATATTCATAGTATTCTTAATCTATGCCAAGCATTTGGATGGTCACTTCACAAGTAGTTAGCAGCAACTTACTAAATATTTACAGTGATCTGTGAGAGAGGTGCAGTTGTCTTCCCAAGAAAGATAATTTATTCATGGCCACACATTAAGGAGCAGGGCCAGAATTTCACTTCAGTTAGCCCATTTCCAAACCCAGGGCAATTAACTACAAAGGAACTGAGGACCCAAAACAATATACTATTTATACAGTCAGAGGAGAATGAGAAGCAATAGACCCCCATGCCCAGCATGCTTCTTATCTGAGATTATATTTGCCATTATTTGAGTTACTTGTAGTCAGCTGTGGTCTGAAAATGCAGTATCATAAAATAAAATGTTTGGGAGAGAGACCATATGCATGATATTTTTATTATAGTGTATTGTTTGAGTTGTTCTATGTAGTGATTATTGTTGTTAGCTTCTTACTGTTACTAATTTATAGATTAAATTTTATCACAGCTGTATGCATATTAGGAATGAAACAATCTATAAAAGGCTTAGCATTGTCTGCAGTTTGAGACATCCCCAGGGATTTATATATAGAGCATATTCCCCATGGATAAAGTAGAGAATGTGACTTCAAATATCTTCTTTCAATCTGTGCAGATAAAACAATTGGAAGCTGAACCTAGGGGTAGGTTTATGAGAAAAGTTCCCATAGAGAAGAATAGTGATAGAGCTAGGCCCAGGAGACCCAGAGGACACAGGACCTAGAGTATCAAGAGTTGGCCTAGTCTTACTTTTATATAAGTGATAAAAAGCCATAGAGTGCCTGTGGCTGCTGCTAGAGACAGATACACTGTGGAGGGAGAGTACCTTTCCCAGCCCACTTTTATATTCTCTGTAGTTCCTAAAAACCTTCAGTAAATCCAACCACTTTATACACACACACACACACACACACACACACACACACACACACACACACAACTTCCCTCTGGCTGCTTACCAGAGACTGCTGTAAAAAGTCACCTGATTCATGGACAGAGCCATCATAGGTTTATGGTCTGCAGCTTCTGCCAGACATTGGGTTAACAAAGCCAGAGAATTCTTGACCCAAAGAGTAAATATTGGTTTGTGGTTATAAATAGAGAAATTTGTGGTTTTTTATGGGTAAAGCATAGGATTGTGCCCAGTATATTATCTACAAAATACATTGCAGCACTAAAATTTCATGAGACACAACTAGGAAACAAATTTGTAACTATGGTTCTCAGAGTGGAAGAGTCAATATGGAATCAATGAATCTAGGTTGTGCAGTATAGTACCATCTGTATGTACACATGGTCCCTTCTTTGCCAGGGATATTTGAACCTTTGTCCTTCTTAAAAACCTCCATATTCTTCATCTTCTCTTTTTGTAGGCCTGTCTCTTCAGCATTTGTTCTGGAATTTGTCCATACTTATCCCAGAAACTTTGCTTTCTCTTTCTTTACCATCAGAACGAGAAAAGAAGGTTGTCATGTTTTCTGTTTCTATTCACATAGCAGCTGTTTCAAATGTACTACTCTGTTGCTAATGCCTTATTCACTGCCTTATTCCTTACTTAATCTATACTTGCTCAGCTCTACTCAATATTATTCAGGACTTGGCAAAGTTTTTGGGACCCAGTACAATAGATTCCTTTCAGTAATTTATCTTTTCAGACCACTGAACACTGTATGTTAGCTTTTTCATCTAGTGATGAAAATACCTCAGAGAAACAGCTTTAAAAAAAGAATTAAGTGGTATGGCTGGGTCTCAAGGTAGGGCTATTCCAAGTTTTCTAAGATATCGCCAGACTGATTTCCATAGTGGTTGTACTCCCACCAGCAATGGCAGAGTGTTCCCCTTTTTCTGCAACCTCACCAGTATGTGCTGTCATTTGAGTTTTAATCTTTAGCCATTCTGATAGGTGTGAGATGGAATCTCAGAGTTGTCTTGAGTTGCATTTCTCTGATGATTAAGGATGTTGAGCATTTCTTCAAATGTCTCACTCCCATTAGAGATTCCTCCTTTGTGAATTCTCAGTTTAGCTCTGTTTCCCATTTTTTGATACCACTTCTGGGTATCCACCCAAATGATTCCTCACCAAACCACAAGGACATTTCCTCATCTATGTTCATAGCAGCCTTATTTGTAATTGCTAGAAACTGGAAACAACCCAGATGTCCCTCACCTGATGAATGGATAAAAAAAAAAAAAAAAACTGTGGTACATTTACACAATGAAATAGTACTTAGCTTTCAGAAACAAGGAAATCATGCAATTCGCAGCCAAATGGATGGAACTAGAAAAGTTCATCCTAAGTGAGCTAACCCAGACTCAGATGGATGCACATGGCATATACTTGCTTATAATTGGATTTTAGCCATATAGTACAGGATAACTATTCTACAAAAAACACACCAAAAGGATCAGGATCATAGACTTTGTCACCTATTGGTGGGACAATTTGCCCTAGGTGTGCTACCATGTAGTCCCCCAGTGCAAGAGGAAGCTCTTAGCCCTCTTCTGACTGTTGAACTTAGAGGGGCTGATATGGAGGGACACTCCACATCAGAGGAGTGGGATGGGTAGGAGAGGGAGGAGATGGTGGGAGGGTGGAACCTGGAGGGGTAGAAAGAGGGCACTTTGATGGGGAATTAACTTGATGTAATAAATAAACATTATAATAAAAAACAAAGAATTAAAACATGATGGACTAATTAATCTTCTTGAAGAACTGCCAAGGCCATGGCCATTCAGTCTGTAGCATGGGTGTTACTGGCAGCTTTTAGTCAGATTCACAGTGAGAACTGGGTGTGCAAAAAACAGAACAGAAAGGTCTGAAAAAAAAAAACTGTAGTTTGGGTTTTGTAATAGTTACTGTCTTAGTTTGGGTTCTATTGTTATGAAGTGACACCATGACCATAACAACTCTTATAAAGGAAAGTAATGAATTAGAGCTGGCCTACAGTTTAGTCCATTATCATTATGGCTAGAATCATGGCAGCATGCAGGCAGATGTGCTGGCTACTAAGCTGAGAGTTCTACATCTTTATCTGCAGTCAACAATTCTACTGACACACTAGGCTTAACTTGAACATAGGTGACCTCAAGTCCACCCCTAGTACCACACTTCCTCCAACAAGTCCACACCTACTCCAATAAGGCCACACCTTCTAATAGTGTCAATCCCTATGGGCCAAGCATTCACACATATGAGTCTGTGGGGGCATTCCTATTCAAACCACTACATTTAGTTTTCTGTTGTCATGATAAAGCACATTGATCAAGGCAACTTATAGAAGAAAGAGTATATTTGGGTCTACTGTTAAAATAGGAATCATGATGAATGAGGAAGGAGGCATGATGGTGGTAGGGACAATCTAGAGGTCACATCCTCAACCTCAGTCACAAAGCATAGAGAGGAAACTGGAAGCAGCAGGAGGTTTTTAATCTCTAATCTCATCCCAATGACTTCTTCCCTCCATCAAGGCTGCACCTCCTAAACTTTTTGAGACAGTGCCACTAACTGGGACCAAATATTCAAATGTTTGAGACTAATGAGGGACATTTCTCATTCAAACCACCACAGTTGTAAAAAGTCATGTGAATTCAGGGCTAAAGAAAGCTTGATATTCTGATAATATTAGATTTATTAAAAAGAAGTCAACTATTTTACACTATGACAATAGGAGGGTATCTATGAGGGTTTGGCAGGAATTACACCTTCAATGGTGTAAAATTATAAACTTACTTGGAAGGTTTTCCTTTTTTGCAAAAGAGCACTTCAGGGTCCTCAGTTTGCACAAGGATGTCTGGGAAGTGTTTCCCAATGTTTTTCCATCCAGGTACTCACTTTCTGTTACAGCCATGGTGTGAGCAGTGGTAGACCTTGATGGAATCTACATGTTGCTAATTTTGCAGGCAGAATGCAAGAGTTACAGGTTCACAAAGATTTCTACTTATATTTCAAAAGAAAGCCTGTAATGCCTGGCAATGTGTGCCAGTGTCTGAATCCCAGCAAACTACCCCTGGTAGAACAGTGTGCAAAGCTGTGAGTGTGAAGCCAAGATCCAATGGAAATCCCAAGATGTTAGATATACCAAGAATTTAGAATATCTGTCAAGGAAAACGATTGGAAGTGAGAAGAGAGGTTCTCAAAGAGATATAAAGGAGGACCTTGAGCCTGCCAGTGGGCTCCATGTTGGGAGAATAGAAGGCATACTAAAGAATAGAGTGAAGAGAAAGAAGCTGGTTAGCTGAGCGGACCTCCAGAGTAGCCAAGAAGTATGGAAGCTTGGGAAAGGAGGCCCCTGCACAGCCATGACCTGAACATGGACTACATCTTCAGCTCTCACAATAGGCACTGCTGAGAGACAGCACACTCGTCAAAGTATTTGCTCTGAGAACATGAGGACCTGACTTCACATTCTGTCTTAGTTTTATTGCTGTGAAGAGACACCATGACCAAGGCAACTCTAATAAAAGAAAGCATTTATTGGTGACTTGCTTATAGTATCAGAGGTTAGTTCATTATTATCATGGTGAGAAGTATGGCAATATGCATGCAGGTGTGATGTTAAAGAAGTAGTTGAAAGTTCTACATTATTCCAGATTCAGAGAGAGAGAGAGAGACTGGGCCTGGGGGGGGGGGACTCAACCTCCACCCCCAATGACATACTTCCTCCAACAAGGCCATTCCTCTAAGTCCTTGCAATCCTTTCAAACAGTTTCACTCCCTAGTGTCTAAGCATTCAAATATATGAGCTATGGGGGCCATTCTTATTCAAACCACCGCAGATCCCTAGAATCCACAAAGCAGGCCTAGAATGTGTGACATTCCAATGCAAGGACACAAAAGCAGATTGATCCTGAGGGCCTTGCTGGCCAGCCAGCCTAGGCAATAGATTAAGCTAAAGGTTTAATGAGAGACTTTGTCTCAAAAAATAAAGTAGGAATCTGGCATGGTGGCACACATCTTTAATCCTAGTACTTGGCAGGCGGAGGGCAGGTGGATCTCTGAGGCCAGCCAGGGCAACACACTGAGACTTTGTCTCAAAATAAAAACACAGACAGATAGACAGACAGAGAGATAGGTGGGGACACACACATGTACACATACTAAATAATCTCTTAAAAATATGCACTGAAGGGTTCTCATCATCCTAGTGAACTTACTAGGATCAACTTACTAGTGCACCAGAGATAGTATTAAATTTGAGGAAAACTGACTGATACCTATACCATGCACACTCATAGCTTGAAATAGTTTATAGTTTTGTCCCCCCCCCCCTTAGTTTCCAATGAGTTACCTGTGTCAGTACATTAGTATTAGAAGCAGGATTTTCAGCAGTTGTCATGATTAAAAGTTGGTATGGTAGGAAAATGTGGTTGAAGAGCTGGTAGAGACTTCTCTAGTGTAAAAATATGTTTATAGACAAGGATGAAGATTTACCAGAAGAAATCAGCCTGGGGGCCTTTGGGTGCAAAGGGTCATCCATCCTTAAGGGAATAGAGCTGTAGAATTGTTTCTTGGAGTGTTGGTGAAAAAATAGGCCAGACTTAGGAAGTCATAATATAAATAATGAGTAAGGCCTTCAAGAGAAGTTTGAATGGGAGATGGGCAGAATGTGATGATGGAATATGAGAGTGTAGAGGCCACATCAGGCTGCTGTGTTGACTTACAGTGATGGGAAGGGGAAGTACAGGGCTCAGGAGATAGCGAGCTCAGTTGGGGATCAGTTTAATGACAGGTGCTTCTAGGAGAGCCATGTGGCACTACACACTGGCCTCATGCAGCAATAAGTCTAGTGTGCAGGCAGATTCCAGAACTAATCACTAGGCAATCTGGCCAGCTGCAATGTTGCTGATGCTTTCCTCCACCCCAGGTGGTGTGAATGAGTGTTTGTGTATAATTCAGAAGTAGGGGTTTAGTTTGGGGCGTTGGAATTGTAGCCATTTAAGTAATGGAAAGGGAACCCAAGAACAACAACTCTGAGTACTCACAGTGTACCAAGACTGTAAGAAGGATTCTTGAAACTCAGATAGTAGTACAAGAAAGAAGGATTGGTCAATCATAAGATGCTCTCAAAATAGTGCAGTAAGAACCAGGTCCAAATATTCTGCTGCCTTTGGTACTGAAAGTCTTGGTGAAGGCAGTTCCCTTGTGGGATGGAGTTGTTAGTAGTTTAGAATAGAAGGTGAGGCAATAGGACCTCGTGTAACTATTCTTGCTTAACAAAGCTGGACTGTAGCAGAAAAGGGAGTTAGGCTGGGGATGCTGAATCACAGGAGAGGTAAACTTACTTGTATTTGGACATTTTGGGTTTAATGGGGAATTGGCAACTGGTTTCTTATTGGGAAAGGTCAGTATCATAGTCAGAACTAATGATGCAACACCAAATTTATAATTCTCCTCAAAGAGCTGGAAAAGAAGGCATGGGATTTAGGAGAGTCCTGGGTAGAAGTAAAAGGAAATTTGAGGATGGCTGTAGGTATAGATGATTGTCTGCAGAGGCAGAACGGAGGTTCGGAGGAAGTCTACTGTGTAGATTGATTCTTTTTTCTTTCTTTTTTTTTTCAGAAAAGGTCACTATCAGGCCATTCACATTAAGATCTTAAACAGCAAAAGGGCCCAGGCACCAACTGACCTTAAGGATGAGACAAAGACCTGTGCACAGTTCCCCTCAGCATGATATTACTGTACTTTTCTGTTGCCAAAAAAACCCAGTAGTTTCCAGCATAACATCATTAAAGTTTTACTGCATTATAATTTCCATTGCCTATCAATATGTTAAACAAATAAACACTGTGTTAAATGCAACTGTTTAACTGGCTCTTTTCTTCATTTTTAGCTAGAAATCCTGTGTTCGGTCAACATTCTCCAGTTTATATTCATTGCCTTAAGACTGGACAAGATCATCCACTGGCCCTGGCTTGTATGTAGCTTTTTAAATGTTTAAACATTTTATTATAAAAGTAATTCATACTTATTTCAGGAAACTTGTAAGAAAAACAAGCAACCATGAGCAGCAGACTAGTGATCACACATAGTACAAACACTGGGAGCTAATGTAGTGGGTTTTATCCCCTTGCACGCAAGTAGTTGAAATTACTCTGAAACATTTTGTACCCTGCTATTTAGTTGTAATATAGCATAAGCATTTGCTCATATCAATAAATGTCATTATAAAACATAACACTTAAGGATTCATTGATTCGTAAGTTGCATTTATGAAACATGTCCTTGTTTCTAGATGTTTCAGTTGCTGATATTTGTGATTTTAAAATGTACCCATGTATAAGTAAGTTTTCTAAATTTTTAACTGATACCCTAGTTATAAATGTTTATGAGGAACAATAGAACCTTTCATTGTGTCTTTATAATATGGAATAATCAAATCAGTTTAATTACTGTATCTAGTACCTCAGATATTTATTATTTATTTGTGCAAAGAATATTCAAAATGCTATTCTCATTTAGCTATTTTGAACCATTTAATTATTATCAATAAACATTAAATGATTTTTTTTAATCTCAAACCTCTGGTATATTTTTGTGTATAAAAATCCTTGCTTAATATTTTATTGTTTTCTTAGAAAGTATTCTAGAAAAGGTATTACCGACATACATAATTCTAAATTTTTTGAAGTTTTATTATTTTTATGTGCATGAGTGCTTCCTTGAATGGATGTCAGTGCACCATATATATATACCTTTAGTGGCTGAGTAAGAGAGGCCAGAAGACTCCCTAGAACTGGAGCTACAGATGGTGGTGAGTCACCAGATGGGTGCTGGAAATCAAACCTAGGTCCTCTGCAAGACCAGCAAGTACACTAATCCACTGAACCATCATCTCTCTAGCCCCCAAGACGGAAACTTTTTAAAACATTTATTTCCTTTAAAAAATATTTATTACTTCAGGTTACATCTCCATGACAGTGTCCTCTTTCCACCCATCCCAGTCCCACCCTCCCACCCTCTACCCCCTAATGCTTCCATCATACTCCTCTGGAGTGGAGTGTCCCTACATATCAGTCTCCTTCCCCAGTTCAGCAGTCATATGAGGGCCAGGAGTCTCCTCATACACTGGGGGCATATAAAGCAGCACCACTGGGGCAAAGTGTGTCATTGACAGGAAACAAAGTCTATGTTCATGTTCCCTTTGGTGCGTTGGTTGTAGTATATTTATCCTGTACTATGTGGCTAAAATCCGACTATAAGTGAATAGATGCCATGTGCATCCTTCTGAGTCTGGGTTAGCTCACTCAGAATGAGCTTCTCTAGTTCCATCCATTTGGCTGCAAATTGCATGATTTCGTTGTTTCTGATGGCTGAGTAGTATTCCATCATGTAGATGTACCACAGTTTTTTTTATCCAATCCTTGGTTGAGGGACATCTGGGTTGTTTCCAGTTTCTAGCTATTACAAATAAGGCTGCTATGAACATAGATGAGGAAACTTCCTTGTGATTCGGTGAGGAATCATTTGGATGTATACCCAGAAGTGGTATGGCTGGGTCCTGAGGCAGAGCTATTCCAAGTTTTCCAAGATATTTCCTATTGATATATTTACTTAGTGTACAAAAGAATAGGTTTTATTTTGTCATTTTCATGTGTGTATATCATTCATTGTTGTTTATCTAAATTTCCCCCTATTACTCTCTCTTGTTCATCCATCCTCCTAGTCCTTTCTTCTCTCCAAACAGACACCTTCTACTTTCATGTCATATATGCATATGTTTAAATCTAGATTCCACATATAAGAGAAAACATACAATATTTGTCATTGTTTTACCATCTATTATCCTCTCTTGTCCCTGACTTTAGACCCTTTTCTTCCCAACATAGTCACTTTCATGTCATTTTAATCATTCATTCATTCATTCATATACATACACACACATCCATATACATACTTTTAAAAATATAGATCATTTTGTGAGTTCGAGGCCAGCCTGGTCTACAAAGCGAGTCCAGGACAGCCAGAGATATTCAGAGAAACCCTGTCTCGAAAAACAAAAAAAATATATATATATATAGATCATGGGGTTGGACTGATGGCTCATAACTCTTGTTCTTCTGGGCCTCCATGGACATTGCACAAACATGATGCACATACATTTATGTAGGTAAAATACCCAATACATATAAAATAGAAAGAAATATTTTTTAAAAGAAAAATATAGATTAGGTAGGAAGTTTTTGAGATTATATAAATATATACATTGCATGGACTGCCAAGTTGCTTTTCAGAAAACCTATACCTGTTTCTACTTTTAAGGGATGGAGCTGTAAGTCATTTTTCTAAACTATGACTTCAGTTAGTGGTTGGTTAAAAGTGACTACACGGATGGAGAAGATACATATATAAATAACAAAAAGCATACACTTGTAACAGAGTATTTTTATTTATAAACACTTATATTTATTAATACTTAAGAAATACCTAAATCCTATAACCTAAAACCTATAATCAAAGAACACCCTAATATCTAAGAACATTCTAATGCCTATCCAAAAACACTTATCTAACACTATTTTAATTTTCTTAAAAGGTTATTCATATTCTTAACATAGGTCTGTGCAGGATGACTTGGTTTTATGGCAGTCTTGGCAGTCAGTCCTTCTCAAAGCTTAGTGTTCATTGTGCCTTTCTTTGCCAATTTGCAAGGCCAGTTTATTTCCACCACCAAATTGTGGCTAGTATATAAAGTCAGCCTGTTCCAAACTGAGGCCAGCTTTTTCTATCAGCTAAGACTCACCTCCATGGTCTCTTTGGCCCAGGCAAACCTCACAGCCTAAATCCTCTCCAAGCAGCTTCTGAACTCTATCTACTTGCCTCATTCACTTTTCCGGCACTGTGGGGCCCCAAGACTGACACCTTCAAGGAACTCTCTCAGCAGGTTTTATGCCATGCCTTTGCCTTGGGGTATGACAGCCTAAACTTGGTAAATGGAATACCTTGCTATGCACTTCTCCAGCAGAACTTCTCAGTCAGTTAGGGCAGGAGAAAGAGGAAGACTTCATGGAGTTCCCTGGCTTTTATATTGCATTATCGTGTGATCCTTGGAAGTCTAGAGGATCCAGGAGATTTCTTGTGATGTCCAGAAGTCCCATTGCTTCTCACAGCAACTGACATCATCTGCATGGCTTGTGCGGTTTCTTAGCCAAGCCAATTCAACAGGGCATATCAACCAACCGCAATTGGGTTTTGTCCATTTCAGTAATTTAAAGGAACATCAAGCTCCTCCTTATGTGCTGCTGCCAGATGCTAATCTGAACTGCCTATTAATTTCACTAAAGAGACCTAACTTCTACCACATACACTAGAGAATACAGTATTGTTTCCAGTAGTAATAGTTTAAGAAAGAAGATTGGGCTGTGGTTGTAGCTCAGTTGGTAGAGTATTTGCCTAACATTCACAAAACCCCAAGTTCAATTCCCATTATTGGATAAGCTAGGCCAGGTGGCACATCTTTATAATACTAGTACTTAGGAGGTGTAGACAGGAAGATCAGAAGTTCAAGGTCAGCCTTGGCTACATGGCAAGTTCAAAGCTAGCCTGTGTTACATGAGACTGTATCTCAAGGGGTTATGCTAGTGTTTTAAATTTTGATTTGATTGTGTTTTCTTTGCTGCTTAATATATATATTTGTTGTTGTTGTTGGTGGTGGTGTGTGTGTGTGTTCTATTTGTGTATGTGCAGGTACTTACTTGGGTTTGTGGATATGTACATGTATATGAAGACCAGAAATCACCCTCTGGTATTTTTTTTCTCAGGTACTGCCCACCTTGTTCTTTGACTCAGGGTCTCTTTACTGGCCTGGAGCTTATTGATTAGGCTAGGCTGGCTGGCCTGCCATCAATCTCATGGGAATCTGCTTGTCTCCATCTCCCTAGCAATGGGATTAAAAGCAAGCAAAAATACCCCTGACTTTTTTATTTGTATTCTAGAAATAGAACTTGGGTCTTTATGCTTACATGGGAAGCCCTTTGCCAATTGAGTTGTCATCCTAGCCCTTGATGTGTAATTTTTTTTGCACAAGACATTTTCTATATTAAACATAGTTTACTTTGTTTTTTCTTAAATAAAAATATAGGTAAAACACTCATTTAGAGGCAGGGAAGAAAATAAAAGTGTATATATTCTAAATTAAATGTGGGACTTACCAGTTCTCCCCAGAGTATTTGATAAAAAAATATTCATAAGAAAACATTTTTTATTCATGCATTCTATGACTTCAGGACATTGTCTGAAGAATTGATTCTTGTCATGTGGAGGAACCAATTTGTACAGGACTAATGTTTTGGTATAAAGGTTATTGTTAGGGAAAAATGATTAAGAATCTTGAATGCTTTCCACAGTTAAGTAGAAGAATCCTGACCCTTGATCCTATACACATCCAAATGGTTGAAGCAGTCTGACTACATATATCTCATAATTGGTGAGATAGCAAATGAAGCTGTAAAAATCACTATCCTTCTACCCATGAAAGGAGCACCAATAAAGTAATGACATCATAGATGTGCTTTAGAACAGGTAATAGAAGTTATACATAGATAGACTTTGTACCAAAACCTGTAATCAAGAACTCCAAGGTACTCAGGAGACCTAAAAGTCATGCAACAACTCAAATCACAGGTCTAAGCTAAAATGTCAAAATTATAGCATTGTTAGAAGAAAAGATAGGAAAAATCTTTGAAGCCTGCAATTAAGTGAAGCATTCCTTATAAATTACATCAATAATATGACCCATGAAATGAAATTATAAATTTAGACTTCTTAAAATAAAAAAAGGAAAAGACAGGTCACTGACTCAGGAAAAGTTTTTGCAAATATATATCAAAACTTTGACTCTTGGCTAATACATACAAAGGACTCAATTAAAAAATGAGGACTTATTTGTGTGTAGAACCCCCGCCCCCAAGACACATACACACACATAGGTGATTGAGGGAGGGAGTGACTGATGGTGGTGTGTTACTCCAAGGAAGAATCAAAGTGGAGAAGTGAGTAAATGAGATTGAGAAAGTCTTGAGTGAATGCATATATGAGAGAGTGAATGAAAGGGAGGGAGGGAGTCTGCAAGGGAATGTGAGAGTGGGGATATATGAGGGAGTGTGAGTAAAAATTTAACATAATGAGAATGTAACAGAAAAATTCTTATGTGAGTAGCTAGGCAGAGTGAACATGACAGATTATGTGGGTAAAGGAATTGTGAATGAGTGATGACCAGGAAGTGAGGATGTAAATGAGAGTAAGTATGAGGAACTTAGTTAGGGAGTGAGTGAAAGCAAGGGAGTGCAAATCATCATATGAGAGTGAGTAGTGAGGAAAAGACAATGTCTGTGACAGTGAAGGAAGAAATGATTGTAGTATTAAGGAGTACATGCATGAGTGAGAATGAGTGGGAATGGGAGATAAATATATGGATGAGCAAGAAGGAGATGAGTGGAATGACAGAGGGGGCATGTGAGGGACAGTGAGGAAGTGTGAGTGAGCATGATGGAGTTCATGGCTGTGGGAGTAAGGGAATGAAATGACCCAGTGTACATCCGTGGTGGAATAAGCAATTGGGACTAAGATGAGTGTGAGAGAGTGAACATGTAAGTAACTGCATTAGGAAGCAAGAGACTGATGTGGGAGTGACTGACAGTAAAGGAGTAGCAGTAACTGAGAATGAAGCAGTATGGGAGTGACTGAGATTGAGGGGATGTGGACATGATTGTGAATGAGTGACTTGAGAGTGAGGGAGTGTGTTAAGAAGAAACTTAAAATATGCCTAGTTGGAGGTCCAGATGGAAGGTTGTTACCTGAAGGGAAGAGGGCCTAATGACATAATTTCCTCTATGGAAGTCCCGTGGTGAATGTGGCATAACCATTCTATCTCCGTGGTAGTCCTGGGCAGTAGAACTGTCTTCAGTCATGTTTCCCCTTGACTGCCTGAGCAGACCCAGCAAAATGATAATAGCAGCTACCAGAGACTGTAGGGAAGCTCACAAGGCATTATGTTTCTACTCCTCTTTAGGTTGTGTGTGTCCCTTTGTGGATTCTCATGTCCTTCTTGTGCCTGGTAGTCCTCTATTACATCGTTTGGTCTGTTCTGTTCCTGCGCTCTATGGATGTGATTGCAGAACAACGCAGGACACACATAACCATGGCACTGAGCTGGATGACCATTGTCGTGCCTCTTCTTACTTTTGAGGTAAGCTTTCTGCAGGAAATCTCTTTTGCTCCCACATTCTACCCTTAGCTGGGACATAATCTAGCATAGCTAGATAGGTAGGTATACTGCTATCCTTGTTGGAGAAAGTAAGTCGAGAGGGAACTTGGGACAATGACAGTGTGTTTGCAGGACTCACAGAGAACAGGACACCCATGTCTCTAGCCACAAGGCATCTGCCTGTGTCCAGCTTCTACTTTCTTAAAGGGAATGTTGAATATCCTGGTTTTGTATTGGAGTTTGATAGGGAATTCTAGACTAGATACTATTCACTTCTTTGAAAAAAGCCTGGGAGGACTTTCTCATAAAACTCTTGAAGTGGGATTCTTTCAGCTGGGTGGACTTTTGTTTGGCTCCAGGGAAGGATGTGAAATCTCCCACGGCCCTTTTTTCCTGAATGGATGGTTTGGTGCTTTTATGTATGGTAGCCTTTCCTCTTCTCAGACATGACACAGGGAAGGATTACAATGGAGACAGCTACAGACTTGGTTTATTTTCTGGTGATGCATCAATACCACTGTAATTTTGTCTTTCTCTAGATCCTGCTAGTTCACAAGCTGGATGGCCACAATGCTTTCTCCTGTATTCCAATATTTGTTCCCCTATGGCTGTCATTAATAACACTGATGGCAACAACATTTGGACAGAAAGGAGGAAACCACTGTACGTCCACAGACTAAGAAACTCTGTGTGTGTGTGTGTTGTCTGCACAGGTGCTGTGCTTTACAAAAGGATAATACTCAGGACCCCAGTTTAGTTATGTATACTTTAAAGATGTGGAAGGGGAGTGATGTTCCACAAGAAGGGCATGGCATACTGGCACATTTGCTTTGGGATGCTCATCTCCATTATACCTCATTCCCACTGTACACTACTAGTGGACAAGTGGAGGTTGGGCCAAACATGGCAGGTTGTCTCTGAGTTCCCATTCCCAGCTTCTTAAAATAGGCTCAAGATCCTTTCTGGATTCATGAAAAATCCACATCTCTCACCAAAATGCTGAGTCATTCAGGTCCCATTCTGTCCCTCTCTCCTTAATGGAATGGAATATTTTTGGCTTTGTGGTGCTAGATTACTCTGTCTTGACAAATGTTCTAGGGCATGTACTTTGGAGGTGGTCTTTGAGGAAGATATCATTCTCATAAGGCTGTGAGCTTCACTTCATGTAGCCCAGATAACTGCCCATCTGACATCCTTGGAAGAGGAAACTGTAAAATGCAGTGTAGGTTGAGCTGCTGTTTGTATCCTGGAAGAGCCAGCACCAAGCTGACAAGTCCCCTGTGAAACAGGGAGAGCACACCCCAGTGACCTAGTTTGAGGGGTTCCCATGAGCTCAAACTCAACTTTAGCCAATTCCTTTTTATGTCTACTCAGATTCCAGATAACTACAGGAATCCTTTGCTTAAATATCACTGTTATCAGTTAGTTGAATCTGGGTCTAGAAGATTAGAAGAAGGTGATATGGTATAGGTTTTTCCAGTATTTGAGAATTGATATCATAGTCAGTGGCTCTGCAGCTCCAGCTTCCATCTGAATCAATGGCTGGCCAGATAGAGCTACATTCTCTAGCCTGCCTCATCAGTTTTCAACCAGGAGCTCTGATTAGAGACTGGAGAGTCACCCCGCAACAGGGACCTAGGGATGCTGCCACTACTGGCCTGGGGGCTGGCTCTGAGAACTTTGGAGCTGCAGGTCTCCATTCCCCTGCTTATTGGGCAATTATATCCTGGCCAGCCTTCACTTCTGAGGAACCTGCATGAAGTGATACACAGTGCCAGTAGAACTCTTTGTTCAGGAAAGAAATATGACATAAAAGCCTATTGTTTGAAAGGGAAAATTCTTATTTTTCAGGGTGGTTTGGTATTCGCAAAGATTTCTGCCAGTTTCTGCTTGAAATACTCCCATTTTTGAGAGAGTATGGAAACATTTCATATGATATCCACCATGAAGATAGTGATGAAACAGAAGAAACTCCAGTTCCAGAACCTCCTAAAATTGCACCTATGTTTCGCAAGAAGGCCAGGGTGGTCATCACCCAGAGCCCTGGCAAGTATGTCCTCCCTCCACCCAAATTGAACATTGAAATGCCAGACTAAAGAGCGCCACTGGGGCTAGAGTGTGAGTGCACTGGAGCCCACACTCCCACTTCCCTTGTCCCCCACCCAGGCCTGGAACCTCAGACCTCCATCTGAAGCCTCGTTTGCATTCAGTGCCAACCAGCCACTCATAGCAGAACATAAATGGCAGGGACTAAGGTATCTACCAATATGAATACCATTGACACGTGAGAAAGGAACCCATTTCTTTCTGTATGGGTACCTGAAATGTGTTCTCCTTCCTGGGGTACCCACCCAGGAATGACTGCTTCCTAGGACTGCAGAAGGTATACGTGTGGTCTGGGCGGGTTTTGTAGTGCTAAAATTCCTATCAAAGTATTGAAAGATGTGGTTCTTATGGAACCACTTCCATTTGTGGCTCAGGTGTGTGGCTTATAGGTAGCCAGTGGGGACTATAACCAGGTCTTTACACACCTGTTATGTTCAGATCGAGCCCAGCCTTGTTTTTCCTGTCCCTGCTGTACAGATACAGAAATTTTGCTTTAGGCAGGATGACAGCAGGTTAGCAGGAGCCCTTCACAATGGCATGATTCCATGCCTGTATAGTATTTACATAGCTATTTTAGCAGTGTAACATACAGTGTCACATCCTAGTTCTGTACAACATACTCTGTGTTAAAATATTTTTTTAAAGCTTGTGCTGGGGATGATTGGTTAAGCCATGGTACACATGGATGGCTCAACTATTTTGTTCAATCTTCGCTCACCATGACCACTGACACTCTGGACTTCCTTCCAGCACAGGTACTACAAGTAAGGAAAAGTCTGTACTTTTCAAACATAGGGTGTGGGGGAATTGGCTTAAAATGCCAAGAAGTGCCCTTTGAAACCAGGACACTGGAGAAGGTTGTCAAGGCAGGGCAGAAACAGCCAGGAACTCCTGTCATAGTCCAGAGCATTCTGCCTCCCACAAGAACATTGTATAGTGGGCATGCAGGCGCCATCATCTGTCAGCAGTTTCTCCAGGCTCTGCTGGTATAGCCAGCCCAGAACCCATCATACGAGAACAAGAACCTTCAGCCTGAATGATTGATTTCCCAACAGTGGAGCTGTGATCTTCCTGATCAGGAGGTGCAATGGGTTTTCATGGTCACCTGATCATTAGCTTCAGTCACACAAAGTTAAAATCTATGACCCTGCTCCTACCCCTGGCACAGGCCTCCAGCGAGGCCTGTTCTGCTTCAGGACAAAGAGGAAACAGAGTATAGCATTTTTTGCTTGGTCTGTTAAAAATGTGGTTAAATCCACTATTTTTGCTCCTGTACTTTAATAAAGTGGTTCATTTTATACATGTGCTGGCTGTATTTCACTTTGTAGAAAAACTGGAATTATTCTGTCCCTAGGACAAGGACATTGTCTTGCTGCTGCAGGTAAGTAAACAAGGCAGGTAGGGAGAGCATCCTTTGTTGAGTCTCTTCAAGCAGCAATAGAGGGCATCCAAAAGGAAGAAACACTTGACATCCATCCACAGTGGCTATGTGATGATCTTCTGCCATTGTGAAAGCTTTGGAGGACTTTTAGACTGTTTCTGGAGTTATAGAACATGCCTGCAATTGCAGTGCACAGTTTTGTTTAGCTCTCTTCGTTGTCTCTACAGTTCAGGGGGAACTTTACTGGGTGGTCTTTCAGGTTATGGTTGACAGCCTCCGTCAGGAATTATCAGCCAGTTTCTGTTGGTGAGAGCTGCCCTGCATGTAGCCTGAGATCAGGCATGAATTCTTCCTTGAACTCCTTGGATTTTACACAGTGCCTTCTTAAGTCTAAGCAGTACCTGAAGGACAACTGGTAGGTGCTTTGCTCCTGCTTTATGTACCATGGGTTCTCAGTCTTGGCATCTGGATGCCACTTCTCTTCTCCCTATGAGGAAATTATGAGGTTTCTGCTGCTACTGCTTAAGCCTACTGCTCCCAAAGGCCCAGGACTCTGGGGTTATTATGTCTCCAGTGTGGAGATTTTGTTTATTCATGGAAATAGGTGTGTGTGGGGGGAGAGACAGAGAGAGAGAGAGAGAGTCCTATGTGGGAGGACAATGGTATTTCAAAGCTACTTTGAGTAGATGTCTCTCAGCACTACACCCCAAATGAATGATTGCATAGATGCAGGTACAAAACCCAACCCAAACTATTGCTGTGTTTCCTTGTCAAGGGAATTGGAAGTTATCTGTAAAAGCAAACTGCCAGATTTCCTGTCCTTTGCATAACTGCAAAGACCCAGTAGTAGTCTGTGTTTAGGAGGGGCACATATGCAGGCTAAAGTGATGCAGGAAGCAGGCCACCATCCACTTTTCTTTGGGCTGTGACACTAATAGGTAGTTGATGCTCATGTCCACATAACCATTTGTCATTTCTCTCCTGGCCAACAGCATGACCAGCTTTGCTAGGAGAGTCTATAGAAGATTTCATGCTACCCCCTATTTATGTTATGGTCAGAAGCATATAGCTGTAGCTCCATCATTGTTCATCATCCTTGAATTAACTGTTTTGACAGCATCAATGTTGTGCAAGGGCATGTGGTCTATGGGTCTGACCAGAGCCTTATATTGCTAAACCACTACATTCCTGTGACACTTTCGGACTTAAAGAGGGTTAAGACAAGGAGGTATTCCATGGCTGTGCTTAAAGTTTGATGTCACCTTAAACAGTAAAGGGCAATCATGTCATCTTTTCCATGAAGCTATCTGTGGAGCAGAAGATTCACATGCTGACACATCACTTGTCTGCCTAGGACATTTATGAGATGGCCAGCTGGATATGTTGTGATGCTCCTTTCTTAGGGGACCTGAGTCACTTTATGATGCTTTTGACGGCATCCTGATCAAAGAGTTCTACTGCCCACATTGCACTCTCATATCTACATCACCCAAAGGCAGGCTATAACTAAGTATGGCTAGACATGAGGAAGATGACCTGAGAGGTTGGGGACCAGTTTTAGGTTTGAAAAGGTGTAGTAACCCCCCCCAACACACACACACACACACACACACACACACACACACACACACACACACA
>CAJQZJ010000072.1:2797345-2809846 GCA_907164525.1 Lophiomys imhausi
GTGTGTGTGTGTGTGTGTGTGTGTGTGTGTGTGTGTGTGTGTGTGTGTTCTAATAGAGCCTATCTTGTTAGGCCTATTTATATTTTATTTGAACATCTTGGTGATCCAACATTGGGTGCCCCCATATTTAGATGAGAGGGTGAAGACTCCCCTGTGATCTCAAGTACAAACTTCTCCCATCCCTGCTGTCCTCAATTTCTCAGCCTCACTGCACAGGACCTTGGCTCTTCCTTCTGCCGAGGCAATGCTCTTTGTAGGAAAACCCCTAAGCTCTCTCAGACTTGGGTATAGAATTTAGGAGTCACTTGTATGTCACCTCTTCACAGTGCTTGTCTGGGCACAGAGCAAGGATATTGCTGGATCCTATCCAGGGTACTCTCAGACCAAAATTAGTGGGAAGGATTTAGAAATCTTAGGATGGGGGTGTCTTGCCTACAAAATCTCCCTATGGTACAGGACTGACAAAGGATGAAAGGCTAGATTGCTTGAGATCTGTGTAGTGAGACTTCCTCAGTCCGTGCTCAGGATAGTGCCATTTCCATGCAGTGAGCCAGAGCCCCACTGCTCTTCAGATTCCAAGACAAGGTATAACTCCCAGAGTTCTTTGAAGTGGAAATGAACAGCATGCCTTACTACAAGTCTGTGTCCCTTTTGGGCAGTGTTACATTATTGGGGGTACCTCTTTCTGGAATGAGGCTTAAACCTAAACTCAATTCATCACCATGTTCCCCCACACATCTCTGTCTCTCTGTCTCTCTCTGTCTCTCTCTGTCTCTCTCTCTCTCTCTCTCTCTCTCTCTCTCTCTCTCTCTCTCTCTTCCATGGACCTCAGAAAAAGGCAACTGAAAATTCCTTCCTGAAGGAGATGCAAAGAAAGTTTACCCTCTCTTCATAAGGTTCCAATAACAAACCATAGTATGAGTCGACAATAGTCTACCCTGGGTCTCCAGTGAGTTTATGATGCATGGGTAGAGTATTACCAACAGGAGTCTGGCTGGGGACTGGGGAGAGCAGCTACAGTGGAAAGTATGTAGCTAGCATGTAGCCTCCCTGAATTCTTCCACTTCCAATGAACGTGGTGGGGTTGGCCCATGGTGCTTCACCCAAGAACAAGGGGAAAATGGGGTTCCATTCTCACCTGCTACTTTGGCTGGCTCCCTGGTACAAGAGACTCAGGGTCAGCATTGTGGGTGTGGTTGCATCTGTTGCCTCTCCACTCACCATGCATAACTGCTGAGAGATACCCTGGCTTGTCAAACCATCTTCACTCCTACCATAAATTTTTGCCAGAGGAAATTGTACCTTGCTTAAGTCTCAGGGAGGATAATGATTCACTTTGGGACAGGCTTGATCATTTTCACCTGTATTGTTTTATTATGGATGCTTTCTTCGAACTAATTGCTTTTCAGACTTTAAAGTCTTCCAGAAGCACATTAGCATAGATTTTGCTTTCTGTCAGTTTTTGCCTTAGGGACTTGGACTCCACACAAAACTTGCCACATTTGCTTTCAAGTAGCCCACAAAGACCTCTTCTCTTGCTTTGCCTTTTTCTAATCTCCTCCAGGTTAGTCTACATCACAGACAATGTACACCATTGTGGAAGTCACTAAGATCTTCCAAAGCCTCTCCTACTTTATTGCAGATCCTGCCCCACTAAAGGGCTCAGCAAAGCCACGAAAACTCCATACTAATCTCAAAGCATGGTATCTGAGTAGTGAGTGAATGAGATTAGTCACTGTGGAGCAAACGTGAGAAATAAAGACAGTGTATGAATTTCCACAGTGAACACTGAGACTGGTCACCACACAAAACAGAGCATGCAGGCCACAGGAACACCACCCTAAGATTACCCCTCTCTGTCACCCATCTGGAGAGGAGTATTGGGCCCAAGTCATGATCGGATCCAGCCCACAGTTCCAGCTATAGGTCAGCGACCCTGCTGTCTCCCTGAAATCCAATCTCCACATAGACCTGTCCACCTACCCAGGAAGAGCAGCCAGACCACGAGAGTGCAAAGGTAAGTAAGAATTTCTTTCTAGAGTTCCCAACATGGTTGCACAGAGTGTGTACAATAGCTGAGTGACAGGGGCCAAGCCCAGCCACAATAGAGCTATCAGGAGCTGAAACTGACTGCAAACACAGCTATTGACAATGTTTCTCTAGCAAACACTGGGACTGGTCACTCACACGAGCACCCAAGCTTTTGAGGCAGTCAGTCAGAGGCCCGCCAACTCTGACACCCTTCTTGGGTGGAGCTCTTTGCCTGTACAACCAGCTTAGCTGCTGAACCCAGAATGACTGTGTTGGTGAGGGAAGAATCCAGGCCCAGTGGCCCATGGGTCTAACCTTTGGTATGCTGCTCTACTAACCTTTCTGAGGAGACCCACGAGTTCTTAAAACCTCACAGGATAACCCTGTCTCCAATCCTCTTTATATAGGTACAATTGGATCACAACCAACTGAGGAGAGCTGCAGCCATTCTCTATTACAAGGACCTACTCATCATCTGGAGGTGGTCACTGGGATCACAGGATCAGCCAGCCTCCAGTACAGGGGATTTTCATGAGCACCAAGGCCAGTGAGCATCAGAAACAACCAGACAACACTAGTGTCAACCAGATGACTAAAGCCCAGCGCAAGAACACAATCACAAAACCCAAAGCAATATGGCTTCTCCAGAACCTAGCTATAATATTATAGAAAGCCCAGGAAATCCTAACACAACTGAAACATAGGAAAATGACCTTAATCCTATCCTTATGAAAATAATAGGAGTCTTAAGGGAGGAAAACAAATCCCTCAGAGAACAACAACAACAAAATACAGCAAAACAGGTGAGGGAAATTAATAAAGCCCTTAGAGATATCCATGTAGCAAGAAGCTTTTATTATTATATATTTTACTTACTTTGCTATACTTAATACCTCCCTTCCTACCCTCATTCCTTCCAGTCCCCCAACACTAAGCAGGAGAGAAAGATAGTTCGAGGGAGAAAGGATATAGGTCTTTTTGAGCTACTTCCTGCTGATTAGGGTCGTTGGGTGTTTTAGGGGTAATACCAGTCTCAGTAGAAGTCCAGTAAACCAAGATACAGCAGCAAGAAGAACAAGCAGCAGTTTGGGGGAGCACCAGCAGCCGGGAGAGCAGCAACCTCTCTCTTCCTTGTAGCCCTTACTCCTACTTCTTTGTAGAGCTCCCTTTTTCTTCTTTGTAGTGCCCCTTCTCTTCTTTGTAGCCCCCTTCTCCTCGGGGCTCTGGCTTTTTATTCCTTTCTCAAGTCCTCTGAGTTAAACTTGCTCAGGTGAATAAGCCATGCTCCTGCTAGCTCTCGAGACAGTTAATACTTTACACCTGTGTCTTAAGCAGCCTCACACCTTGGATTAAACAAAAACATCTCATAATTGGTATTTTAATAAACTCATACCACATTTCTCCCTTTTAGTTAAAAATGGTATGTATGTATGTATATATATATATATATATATATATTATGCATATGCTACATATAATAAAGATATTTATCAGATCTATCAAGAATTATATTTACAATGTCCAGTCCATTTGTATTTAGCAACCTTGGAGAAAACATCTATTATCTATACCTAGCTTAGAATTCTGTATCTATATAATTTTTTTATTTGTATTTATCAACCTATAACATCTTTTAGACCTAAAACATTTCTTTTTTTTCTTTTATGTATGGGTGCTTTTTCTGCATGAACATCTACAACCAGAAGAGGGCATCTGATCCCATTATAGATGGTTGTGAGCCAGCGTGTGGTTGCTGGGAATTGAACTCAGGTCCTCTGGAAGAGCAGTCACTGCTCTTAACGGCTGAGCCATCTCTCCAGCCCCCCTAAAACATTTCTTAAACTTATACAACTAAGCTTAATTTTAATATAACTATTTAGACTTCAACCCCATCAGAGACTTTAGAATGAAATTAGGTTATTACCTAAGTATGTAGGAAGTATAGGGCAAACAACTTCCAAAACTAGAGTAATGACAGAGGTTGCTGGCTACAGTCACCCATGGTTTCTGTGTGTCATTGGGGCATGCAGTCTTCAGCCAATTGGTCAGAATATCTGACAAACTTTTCTGTAAAGCAGCAATATTAAAGGCCTGGCCTACTTTATGTTTGTAACGTTGGTCAGTCGACTTTTCAGTGTCCTGCTTGTTCACAGATTGGACAGACAGCCTGCTGTCAGCAGGTTTTTGTCCAGTGACTGTTGTGCCACATTTGCTTCTTTAATGCCCATCATCTTTTATCAAGTAGATTGAGGGTGCTGCCAGGAGCAGATGTCTCTCTGTCAGAAAAACCTTTTCATATTAAAACATGTTAAATGACATTTTCTGTAGGTCTCTGAAGTGTTTGAAAACCATCTATCATCAATCTGTCTATCTAAATAGACAAACATTGGTTGCTTTTTACCTATAAACTATCTACTTAACTTCAAAAACATATACAAGAGACTAAATACAGCATATTTCTGCAATTAATTAAACTAATATCTAACAAAACTATAAGCTCTTGAATCCTATACAGTTTTCAATAGTAGCTTTCAAATGGACTGGAACTAAAAATTGCGTTTTTAAATGAGTAACAAAGGCATTTTCAATGAATTTAATGCTTTTTGTATTAGCTTTGTTTTTATAACCTGGTAATTCAGATGCTATTGTCTGAAATGGCTTGCATATTTTGCTGTGGGACCTCTAGGTAGGACTCCAAAGTTTCTTCCTGACTGCAAAAGATTATCTGGTATGTCCCTCTTGCACATATATTCATTTGTGCAATGCTGACCTCTCCCAAAAAGTTTATAAATTCCAGAAAATCTCTAATTTCTGCCACTAGAAACTGCTTGTGTGATGTTACTATATTTCCTAGAGTTAACGAGCAGGCCATTTTGCCACCTGGCTTGAAAAATACCATATTTCTTACCAGGCTGAACATTTTGGTCTCTGAGGCTGTTAGCCTTACAATTTCTTTGTAAATAGCTAAATTTACCACAATTAAAATACCTAGTGTTTTGATAATTGAGGCTTTTGGCAACTGTGGGGAAAGCTAATGGTGGTAATCTCTTAATCCCAGGCCACACCTTTGGGGCTGCAGTTAGATTGAGATTTACCCTTTCTCTCTGAACAGACTGTTTCTCTTTCATCAGATCTACACCTGTGTGTTCTCTCTCCAGCTCTCTGTTTTTTTAAGCTCTTCAACTTCTATTCACAAACTCTGTAGTTGCATAGTCTTGTCTGCAATCTTTTTATCATACCCCTCCTTATCCATTTGCAACTTTTCAAATAGTTTAAACATTCTCCCCATCTTTTCTGAGACATCATATAGGAGGAAAAACAACAACATACAAAAAAAAATCCCCTCTGAGCACAAAGCAGGAGAAAACCCAGCAGCATCAGCCATTATAAGCCTTTTGCTGACATCCTGAAATACACTGTTCACTCCTTCAAATCCTGCCATCTCCTCCACTGCACATGCAAGATATAGTTAGACAAGAGGGAAAGGAATAAAATGTTTCAAGACCTAAAAAGGGAAGTTGAAACAATTAAAAAAAAAAAGCACAAGCTGAGAAATCCATGGAAATGTAAAACATTGGAAAAAGAAAAGCAACTATAGACACAAGCATCACCAACAGAATATAAGAGACGGAAGAAAGAATCTCAGGCACAGAGGATAAAATTAAAGGAACTGATATATCTGTCAAAGATAATACAAAATCCAAAGAAGCCGTGACACAAAACTCAGGAAATCAAGGATACTATGAAAAGACACAACCTCAGAATAATAAGAATAGAAGAAAAAGAAGATTCCCAGCTCCAAGGACCAGAAAATAGCTTCAACAAACCCTTAAGGAAATAGAAGCAGTCATTATAAGTCTTCCAACCAAAAAAAGTCCAGGGCCAGATGGTTTTAGCACAGAATTCTACCAGACATTCAAAGAAGAGCTAATACAAAAACTCTTCAAACTCTTCCACATAATAGAAACAGGAGGAACACTGCTAAACTCATTCTATGAGGCCACAGTCACCCAGATTACTAAACCACACAAATACCCAACAAAGAAAAATAATTTCAGACCAATTTCCCTTGTGAACGTAGATGCAAAAATACTCAATAAAATACTTGAAAACCAAATCCAAGAACACATCAAAAGTATCATACACCATGATCAAGTAGGCTTCATCCCAGGGATACAGGGGTGGTTCAACATAAGAAAATACATCAACATAATCCACCACATAAACAAGCTGAAAGAAAAAAACCCATGATCATCTCATTGGATGCTGAAAAAGCATTTGACAAAAATCCAACATCCCTTCATGTTAAAAGTCTTGGAGAGATCATGCATGGAAGGACCATACTTAAACATAATAAAGACAATTTACAGCAAGCCTGTAGGGGAGTTAGATAATTAGATAATCTATAAATTAGGTTTACTAATATCTAGAGGTTTCTGATACAGTCTCTTAATCTGGGGCATGAAGAGCAATTTGGCTGTGGGTAAATAGTTTATCAGCATATGGACTAAAAACAAGGTTGAAGCCAGGTGAAACAAGGAGAGACTCTATGGACTAAAAACAAAGTTTATGGCCTGACATTGTTTTAAGCAAAATCTGTGTTCCACCTGAAGCCAGGTGAAACAAGGAGAGACCCTATGTAAGGACTTAGTGAGTGGAGCCCCGGGGGGGGGGGGGGCTGGGCAGGGATCATGCTAGAGAGCTCCAATGCTAGAGAGTTCTCACGCTAGAAATGAAAAGTAGTTTTTATCCTCTGATGGAGAAAGTGCTGGTGAACTGATGGCCAGCTCTCCCTGAGGCACAAAGAAGCTGGTGAACAGAGAAAGCCTCAGCAAGACATCAAAAGGCCAAGGACTAAACCTTGTGCCACAGCTTTTGTTTAGAGGGGTTCGACCAGTAGCCTGAATGGAACTGTGGCAAGCATCAAAGACTGAGGCAGAGCAACAGAGTTGCTGTTACAAACTGGATAACTTGGCTTACAGAGGGCTGAGATCCCCCAGAGAGAAGAAAGCCTCAAGCCTCATTTAAGGTGAAGCCATCATAGCCAATTTAAGCTAAATGACCTATGTCTGATATATTCCTGAAGAAAGACTGTTAACTAAGTGCCTTAAAGGATCTACCCCAGAGAATGTGTTCCTGATGATTGAGGACCTGCCCCAGAGACTGTATCCCTCTTAAAGGTTATGAAAATAGTTGTTATAGTTATCAATAGGTTTAGTGGTTAGGTGACAGGTGTTGTAATCATTAATTGGGCTAGTAGTTAGGTAAGTGTTTATATTATAAGCGTTTATAGTTATTAATAAATACATATTGGATAATTAAAAAGGTTTGGCAACACAAGCCAATAGCCAACATCAAACTAAATGGAGAGAAACTTAAAGCATTTCCCCTAAAATCAGGGACAAGACAAGGATGTCTTCTCTCCCCTTTCTCTTCAACATAGTACTTCAAATTTTAGCCAAAGCAATAAGACAATGAAAGGAGATCAAGGGGATACGAATTGGAAAGGAAGAAGTCAAAGTATCCCTATTCATAGATGATATGATAGTTTACATAAGTGACCCCAAAAATTCTACCAGAGAATCCCTACAGCTAAAAAACTCCTTTAGCAAGGTGGCTAGATGCAAAATTAATTCTAAAATTTCAGTAGCCCTTCTTTACACAAAAGTTAAATGGGCTGTGAAGGAAATTAGGGAAACAACACCCTTCACAATAGCCACAAATAATATAAAATACCTGGGGGTAACTCTGACCAAGTAAGTGAAAGAACTATACAACAAGAACTTCAAGTCCCTGGAGAAAGAAATTGAAGAAGACATCAGAAGATGGAAAGAGCTCCCATTCTCATGGATAGGTAGGATTAACATAATAAAATTGGCCATCCTACCAAAAGCAATATACAGAGTCAATGCAATTCCTATAAAAAAATCAACAGAATTCTTTTCAGACTTCAAAAGAACAATTCTCAACTTGATATGGAAAAACAAAAATCCCAGAATAGCTAAATCAATCTCATACAATAAAAGAACATCTGGAGGTATCATCATCCCTGATTTCAAGCTGTACTACAGAGTAAGAGTAATAAAAACAGCATGGTATTGGCATAGAAACACACCAGTTGATCCATGGAATTGAATTGAAGATCCAGAAATGAATCCAAACACCTATGGTAACTTAATTTTTGACAAAGAAGCCAAAACCATACAATGGAAAAAGGAAAGCATCTTCAACAAATGATGCTGGTGTAACTGGATGTCAACATGTAGAAGAATGCAAATGGACCCATATTCATCACCTTGCACAAAACTTAAGTCCAAGTGGATCAAAGACCTTACATGTCTTCGATAAAACCAGATAAAATATAAAACATAAAACCAGACACACTACATTTAGTAGAAGAGAAATTGGGGGAAAGCCTCGAAATCATTGGCATGGTTGACAACTTTCTGAACAGAACACCAGTAGCTCAGGCTCTAAGACCAACAATCAATAAATGGAACCTTATGAAATTTAAAAATCTTTTCAAATTCATGAGCAAAAGACACTGTTATCAGAACAAAACAGCAGCCTACAGATTGGGAAAAGATCTTCACCAACCCCACATCTGACAGAGGGCCATTATCCAAAATATATAAAGAACTCAAAAAGTCAGCACCAGCAAATCAAATAATCCAATCAAAAAATGGGGCACTGAGCTAAACCAAGAATTCACAAAAGAGGAATATCTAAAAGCCACAAGGCACTTGAAAAAATGTTCAATATCCTTGATCATCAGGGAAATGCAATTCAAAATGATTCTGATATTCCATCTCACACCTGTAGGAATGGCTGAGATCAAAACTCAAAATACAGCACATTCTGGTGAGGATTTGGACAGAGAGGAACACTCCTCCATTGTTGGTGGGCATGCAAACCTGTACAACCACTTTGGAAATCAATCTGGAGATATCTCAGAAAATTGGGAATAGTTCTACCTCAAGACCCACCCATACCACTCCTGGGCATATATCCAAAAGATTGTCCACCAAACCACAAGGATATTACCTCAGTAATGTTCATAGCAGCTTTATTTGTACTATCCAGAAACTGGAAACAATCCAGATGTCCTTCAACCAAAAAATGAATAAAACAACTGTGTGGTACATTTACACAATGGAATACTACACAGATATCCATCCAAAACAAGGAAATCATGAAATTTACAGCCAAATGAATGGATCTAGAAAAGCTCATCTTAAGTGAGCTGACTCAGCACCAGAAAGATACACATGGTATGTACCCTTGTATGTGGACATTAATCATATATCACAGGACAACCATCCTACAATGCACAGTTCCAAACAGACAGTAACCTAGTATAACTATTCCCATGAAACATTCCACCCAGCATTGAGTCATGGATCCTGTTGCATGTTTGTAGAACACTTTACCCAAGATGGGCTACCATATCAAGCCCAAGTATAAGAGGAAGCTCTTGACCCTCACGTGACTAATGAGTTGAGGGAATTTGATATGTGGGGGCCCACCTCATCTGAGGAGAAGGAGAGGAAGGAGATGAGAAAGAAGGAGGGAGGGAGGAAGGGAGGTACCAAGAGGGGAGGAGGAAAGGGACTGTGATCACAATGTAACTTGAAAAAATAAATTAATTTTTAAAAAGTTAGCTAAATATAAAAAATATGATAAATATAAAAAATATTTTCAAACGATAATTTACAAAAGGCATAATTGCCTTAATGGCATAAAATGAAAAATGGTCTTAATTTCATGTTAGAATGTTAGACTGTAGGTTGTCACATAGCTCACCCCCTCTTGGATAACAACTTGTAAGTTTTCTTCTTATATGTAAATGATATTTTCATTGTTTGGTATTTAAAATGCAGTTAAGAGATTTAAAATGTTGTGAGTAAATGAAGGGTTACTGTAGTTCAAACTTGTTGTCTAAATCTCTAAGAGTTGACGTAATTTGGAACTAAGGTAAAAGATTTGAGCAGGGTAGTATTAGCCCATGTCTTTAATCCCAGCAGAAA
Organism: Lophiomys imhausi; assembly: GCA_907164525.1. Classification (NCBI taxonomy): domain Eukaryota; kingdom Metazoa; phylum Chordata; class Mammalia; order Rodentia; family Muridae; genus Lophiomys; species Lophiomys imhausi. The sequence continues at coordinate 2,807,404 of CAJQZJ010000072.1, forward strand.
CAGGCAGATCACTATAGAATTAGTTGTCTTTTAAATTCTAGAGTTACAATGAACAGGGTGGTGATGGTTCACACCTTTAATCCCAACACGTGAGAGGCATACACCTTTAATCCCAACACAATGGAGACAGAAGCATGCATATCTCTTAGTTCAAGGCCAGCCTAACACAGAACAAGTTCCAAATAGAGAAAAACTTAGATTCAAGGGTGGTGGTTCACACTTTTATTCAACAATGGGGACGCACACATCTTTGATCCCAACACTTGGGAGGCATAGACAGGCACATAGGATTTACAATGATTTAAGTTTAAAAGCTGCTTGCAACATACAAGCTGAAATTCAAGTGAATGTATATTTAGTTCCAAAATTTCAAAAGAATCTTTTAAAATCTCAATTGAAAGATAATACTTTTTTCAAAAACCCCAATTTGCTCTAGGTAAGATATTACCTGCCAAAAAGTAACACCTCAAAGTTATGATTAGGGCAGGGTTCTGTTCTTATCTTTCCAGATTAAAAGCATCCAACAAAGGAGTCCATGGAAAGACAGGCAACTGAAACTTCTGAAGAAAAGGGATCAGACACCAAAGAAGACAAGACAAGTAGCCCAGATCATCCAGCCTCACAGACTGCCTCAATAGGGGTTTCCCAAAAAATTTACATGTAGAACAATTTCTCTTCAACCCACCTAGAACAAAATTTCAAAACTGCTAGCTGAGATGGACCAGATTCACAGACTGTTCCAGCCAGGACTTAAATAAAGCCCTGACCTTTCCCACCCAATGTTCAGCTTCAGACTACAAATTTCTGAGGAAATTTAGATAGCTGAGTACAAAAATACTACACAACAAATATTACTAGTAACTTGCCTAACTATTTTTCCATTCTTATTTGGGCCCCCAAAGTCAGGAGATTGCATTCTCCTGGATATCCAACCCCAGTCAATGTTATTATGAATTTTCTAATACTCTGGCTGTAGGTTTGCCAAAAAATGACTAAATAATATATCTTGGAAGTCACTGATATATCGTCCAAATAGTAAGTGATGCATATGTTTAAAAAATATCTCAAATGCCCACAGAATGAAGTAAGCAGGGCTCATAGGGGCTAAAAGAGACTGAGGTGGCAACCACATATCCTCTATACGTCTTGTCTAGGCCCTATGTATACATGATATGGTTATTTAGCTAGTGGTGTTTATGGAACTACTAATTGTAGAATTGTGCCTGATCTTGTTACACTTTTCCTCCTACTGTGTTGCCCTACCCAGCCTTGATATGAGGGTTTGTGCCTAGTCTTATTGCATTTTATGCTGCATTCAGTTTATATCACTAGGAAGCCTCTTCTTTTCTGAAGGAAAATGGAGGAGGCAGTGGTCCTGGGAGAGAGGTGAGGTGTGTTTGGGGTCAGGGGGACTGGGAGAAGTGGAGGGAGGGAAGCTGAGGTAGCGATGTATTATACGAGAGAATAATACATTTTTAAAATTTTTAAAAATTGCTACGAGATAAACACTACCAACTCACACTTAAATTTCATGCTACTTGAGTAATATTTAGAAATTTCTAGATTAAAAATAGTTGGGTGACAGCCATTACTTGTTGTCTGAAGGACTATCTCCACATAACAAGAACAGGATGGGCCTGCAGTGTGATATGTCTTGTGTGCCTGGCCCTTTAAAGGATCACCAGTTGCTAGTCAACTGGCTCTTTAAGAATTCTTAGCCATGAGAACTGCTTGACCTTATGACCTTCAGTGGAGGATATGAAAAAAAGCCAGCAGAGGCCAAGAAAGGGAGATTGAGTAGAGTGAAAAAGAGAAGGCAGTTGTTGAAGAATTGGGTAATAGAGTGAAAAAAGAGGGCAGTTGAGCCAGGAGAAACTGAACTGAGGAGATAGGCTAGCACAGTTGTTATAGTTTGGAGGTGCTAGTCCTGGGAAAACAGGGAGAAGGACTGTTTAAGCAGACTGTTGGGTCACTGAGGGAGGAATGGTTGGGAGAAATGTTTCATAGTTGGGAAAAATATTTGAAACAGCTGGGCTGGAAACTGGGCTGAAACTGAGAGGAAACCAGAATTTTTTTCTCACTAAATACATACTGGGGACTTGACCAAGTGCATTAGGGAATCCTGGGTGAGGCAGCCCACAGAAGTTAGATTCATGGATCTCTCTCTCTCCTCTATTCTTCTCTCCCACCCAGTGTTAAGGGGTCAAACTGGGTGGATAGAAGGGTGGGAAAAAGTAGAACTGACAAAGAAGCAGAGAGAAGCTCCATGGGCCCCTGCTTATTTTCTCCATGTGATCCCCTCTTCAGTACAGATTTATCAGTGCATTGGTGTCAACTCAGTGCCTGGTCCCAGACTTGTCCCATGGTCCCCTGGATGCTGCTCATACACTGCGTAAGATTTGTCTGCAATAAAGGCACAGGAAAGGAGAAAGGGAGCCCAGAC
>CAJQZJ010000072.1:2859846-2879492 GCA_907164525.1 Lophiomys imhausi
TGATTGAATGAATGAATGACAGGAACTTTGTAATGTAGAGAGCAAGTGTCAGCTGAGAAGCAGTAAAATGTGCCCTGTGGCTGTCTTCATATTGCAGATTCACATTATTACTAGTATGAATACTGCCAGATTCATAAGAAATGAATATGACTTCATAAGAATTCCACCACTTCCTTGAGCATTTCACATCTTTGAGGATGGTGAAACTGTCATGTTTTTAAGGGATAAGCTCCCAGGCATCTGGGCATCTTTTGTCATGGGCATGTTACAGCCTGCTTGCTGGGAGAGGCTCAACACACAACATCAGGATATGCCACAGAGTGAGGTCAGTGGTGTACCATCCTGTCTGAAGCTCCCTACGGGAGCATCCTCACACCTCCAGTGCTTACTTGGCTGCTGGGTGCATTGTCCTACTCAACTTTGAACCATGCAACAGGAACTGACCCTTCAGGATCTAAGTTCACGTAGTTCATCCTTCTCACTTAGGAAGAGGAAGAACTTGCTAACTATGGACAAGGAACAGCTATCAAACCATCATAAACAGCATGGAGCCAAGTTCATTTGGAGTCATGATCCACAGGTCTGTGGTGCTCCTCATAGAGCCAAGAGTAGTCCTCTTCACAGGGAACTTAACATTGGGGGTGTGAGCACTGAAGTGTCAATGCTTAGGGGCTTTAAGTACCCCCACGCCTGGAGATTGTCTTGAGATAGAGGACATGAGTGTCCACCCCTCCACAGTTCCCTTCTCCTGTGTGATTGCTGTCCTTTCAGGGAGGCAAACAGAATCAGCTGACGCGCCTAGACTGTATCGTATTTTTCACAAAGGGATATTCAATGGATTATAGGGTTGGCTCTTGAAAATCTCTGGACACTTTGTGAAATGGATTGGCCTTCATTCAGGGTGGGCTGGTAATTTGAGGATGATGCAGTAGATGAGAAAACAATCAATAACCCCTTGAAGGCACTCAAATTTTCTGACTCTAAGTACCATCCTAGCACATTCAGATTCTTCATAGTGGGTGGTTCAGTACTCAAAATCCCAGTGTGATGGCTACAGAAATTCCTTTTGATGTGAGGCATCCATTTGATTTTCTAATAACCTTCTGTCTTGGATCCAAGTCCCTACATGATATATTCTCAGTATCCCTGACTCAGTGATCTTCCACCCAAGAAATACTCAGTCGTGACCATCTGTTTATTATCATGTGACTACTTGCCCTTTTGATTCTGTAACATACTTCTGCAGGCATCCAAGGACTCTCTTCAGTTGGTCATGAATACCTAACCTTGGCAGACCAGAACAGATCCTGGCTTGCTTGTACAAGGACTTCCTGAGGCTTTTGAGTTTAAAAACCCTTCCCTCAACTGCCCCTAATCTACACACAGCAGTCTCTAATTTGGTTCAGAGATTGCTGTCCTGCTAGCAGTATCGATAAACTTAACTAATTATAATCCAGATTGAGGCTGTGGTCTTTTTCCAGGGTCTCAAACTTCATAATCAGGGAAATACAAATCGAAATGACTCTGAGATTGTATCTCATACCTACCAGAATGGCTAAGATCAAAACGTCAGATGACAGAACTCCATTCTAGGTGGGTGCACACAGGAATATAGGGTTCCCTGTTGAAGGCTATGATATTTTCTTCAAAAATGCTAGGCTATCAGAACGTCTTGTTTCAGCCAAAAACAGTTAGTGCAGAGGCTTGGTTGCAGGAGAGTGGAAGTTCTCTTCTCCCCTCAATCCACACTTAAGACACTCTGGGAATACTTAGACTGCATGATCTTTACCTGAACTCACAAGACAGACACCCTTTTCCAGACAGATCTGCAGGGGTGATGATTACAAGAATTCTACTGGCTCTATCACCAGTTGCAAAAGTGTGGATCATGTTTGCACAATGAGAGAAACAAGGTGTAAGATCAGAGATTTCTCATGCTGTTCCTAAATGAACAACTGGCTTCATTTAATACAACTGATGGAAAGTTTTAAACATAAAAACACTCTGAAAAACAGAGTTTTTCCATAAAGAACAATTAAAGTACCACTGCTTGTCAAGGAATAAGATTTAAAAAGCCAGAGAAACATTTTATGTTTACTTAGAAATACATACATGTATTTTTGTATGCATACATGTATGTAATTATTTTAATGGAGTTTTCCCACGTGGGATAATAATTATCCCCAGAAGAGCCATAGAATAACAAAAAACCCAGTGCCAGTCATGAGAAACAAACCCTCAAATTGTTGTTGATCGGGAAGTCCAAGAGAATCCCAACACAATATGGGCTGTTGCCATTGCCCTTGGTTGCATCCCAGAACTTGGAGGTGAGTCCCTATTGCTGAACACATCACATATGTCAGGCCCAGATTGGAGGTATCAAGCTGGGACGACCAGGAAGCCCCCTCCCTGAGGACTAGATCTCATAGTATCAGAAGATAATACATAAGCTGTTGAGGGAGTAAATCAATTAACAATAGTGCCCAGCTATAAAGTCTACAAGACACAATAGCCATAACATAAACTAAGTGTACTTCTATTCCTTATTTCAAAGGAACTAAATGAAGATACAACAAAAACATCTTGTCAAACGTATTTTAGTAAAATATAAAAATTGCAACATGATGAACCAAATAGAAATTCTAGAATTGAAAAGCAAACAAACACAAAAGTAAAATGAGATTTTTACTAAAGGTTCTCAACACAGATGTCAAATGATAGAAAAATGGATCGGCAGCTATAGCTTTTGGGAAGGGAGAGCTAATTTTCTTTAAAAGTGTGGCCGCTGGTAGATTGACCTTGTTCCATTACATTGCTCACACACCCAAGAGCATATGTGTGGCACAAAGTGGGTTTGATGGGAATTTTTAAAAATGGGGACACAAAGCTGGGTGGGTATGGGGGTGGGGTGGATTTGGGAGGAGATGGGTGAGAGAATAAATATGATAAAAATATTGTATGAACTACTCAAAAGTTAATTAAAAACAATAAATACAGTAGCAAACTGAAAGGAAGACCATTGAAAATTATGCTGTCTAAGAAATAAAGAAAATAAATTTAAAAATGAATAGAGCCTTAGAGAATGTTGAAATATGAGAAGACACATTGGTATATACCTAATTAGAATACTGAGCATAGAGAAGAGAAATGAAGAACAAGAAGAAGAAGAAGTAGTAGTAGTAGTAGAAAATGTTCAAATAGTTAACAGATATAAACATTCCATATTAGATGAAAGCTATGATTTAGGCACTTAAGAAACTCCATGAACTCCAAGTGGGATAATTACAATGAAATTTGCAATAGACACATCATATTAAAAATTCTGATAGGCAAAGAAAATGAGAAAATTTTACAGACTAGAAAATATGACTCCTTATTTATGAGAGAAAGCTAAAAAGATTAGTAACTGATTTTATATCACAAACAATATGTCAGATGGCAGTGATACAATATATTATAAATACCTAAAGATTAAAATGATGAACTAAGAATTGCATATTTATGAAAGGTGTCTATAAAATCAAGTGAAAATATTACTAGCATTATTATTCTTGCATGGACTGACTTCACTGTTAGTGAGCTTATCTTTCAAAAATATTAGAAGTCCTAAGAATGGAATCAAGTGATCTCAAATAATACTTCAAACACATGCAAAAACTTAGAGTAGGAAACAAGCGAATTAAGGAAATATAAGTGCTAATATTGATGAACTCATTCAAAGTTGTGTAGTCTCTTAAATAATTGGGAAATAATTGAATAAAAGAGTAAGCAGCTAATTATATTGTTGGATCTGTAACGTAGAGAAGTATTTTCTTGTAATGGCATAGAGGAAATCAATGAAAGTAGGGCTATACTGGGTTCAGAGAATAGCAGATGCTAACTTGGATGCCCAGGAACAAATCTGAACATTTGAATGTGGTAAATAAGGAAAATGAGAATAAACTATATTGAAGTAATGTTTTATGGGGGTAGAGACTTATTAACAGTCCTTGTTACTAGAATTCAGATCCTAACATCCATGTCCAAAATGATCATGATCCTATATACACCTGCATGCCCAGCACTAAGGTGGGGTCTGATGTGAAGACAGGAAGATCATTGGGACATGATGGCTGCTCGCCTAGATGAAAGACTTGGGCTCTATGTTCAACAAGAGACCCTGACACAAAGGAAATAGGTGGGATGTGAAACAACTCCCTTCACAGTAGCCACAAACAGTATAAAATACCTTGGTGTAACACTAACCAAGCAAGTGAAAGATCTGTTTGACAAGAACTTCAAGTCTCTGAAGAAAGAAATTGTAGAAGATAACAGAAAATGGAAAGATCTCCCATGCTCATGGATTGGTAGGATCAACATAATAAAAATGGCCCTCTTACCAAAAGCAATCTACAGATTTGATGCAATTCCCATCAAAATCCTGACACAACTCTTTACCAACCTTGAAAGAACAATTCTCAACTTTATATGGAAAAATAAAAAACCTCGAATACTGAAAACAGTCCTGTACAATAAAAGAACCTCTGAAGGTATCACCATCCCTGACTTCAAACTTTACTACAAAACAATAGTAATGAAAACTGCATGACACAGGCATAAAAACAGGCAGGTTGTGGTGCTGCCTTCTGTGGCCCCAGTGTATGAGGAGGCTCTTGGCCCTCATATGACTGCTGAACTGGGGTGGGGGACTGTTATGTAGGGACACTCCACTCCAGAGGAGTGGAGTGGAAGTGATAGTGGGTAGAGAGTGGGAGGCGGGACTGGGAGGGGTGGAAAGAGGACACTGTGATGGAGATGTAACCTGAAGTAATAAATAAATAAGTTTTTAAAAAGAGGAAGCTCTTAGCCCTTATTATGGCTACTGAGCTGAAGGGGCTGATATGTAGGGCGCTCCACACTTGAGGAATATGATACGTGGGAGAAAGGGGAGAGGGTGGGAGTGTGGAAGGAAAGGACTGGGAGGGGTGGAGGGAGGGGACTGTGATGGAAATTTAAATTGATGTAATAAATAAACATAAAAAAGAAAAGAGAATGCTTTAGATAAGATTGGATTTTGTATGGTAAAAGATTTTCACTAAAGGAGCTCTTATATGAGAGGAATAATGAGAAAGCTTATAGATAGATAATGTCTGGGTGAATATGTCAGGTGTGTGGCAGATGAGACTTAAGGATAATAGATAGTTGATGATTGAAGGTTATTAAATTTTCTAAGGTCAAAATTCAATGCATTGATATGAATCTTTTATATAAATAAATGGAATTCTCTTTAAAAAAAAAAAAAACAACAGGCAGGTTGACCAATGGAATCAGTTGGAAGATCCAGAAATAAACCCAAACATCCATGGATACTTGATTTTTGACAAAGATGCCAAAACCATGCAATGGGAAAAATAGTATCTTCAACAAATGGTGCTGGTCTAACTGGATGTCTGCATGTAGAAGAATGCAAATAGATTCATATTTATCTCTCTGCACAGAAGTCAAGTCCAAATGGATCAAAGACCTCAACATAAAACCTGACAAATGAAATCTTATAGGAGAGAAAGTGGGGAAGAGCCTTGAACTCATTGGCATTGGAGATAACTTCCTGAACAGAACACCAATAACTCAAGCACTAAGATCAACAATTAATAAATGAGACCTCATGAAACTGAAAATCTACTGTGTGTACACACAAACATACATACACCAAATCACAAGGACATCTCAACTATGTTCATAGCAGTTTTATTCATAAAAGCCAGAACCTGGAAACAATCCAGATGTCTGTCAGCCGAGGAATGGATAAAGCAGCTGTGGTGCATCTACACAATGAAATATTACTATGCTATCAGAAACAAGGATATCATGAAATTTGCAGGTAAATGGATAGAACCAGAAAAGATCATCCTGAGTGAGCTAATGCAGACCCCGAAAAGACAGACACAGTGGTTATTTACTCACTCATAAGTGGATATTAGCCAATAAGTACAGGATCCTCATGCTAAAATCTACACACCCAGAGAATCTGAGTATCAAGGAGGGCTCAAGGGGTAATGCTTGAATCCCTCTAAGTGGGGAAGATAAAATAGACATTGGAAATGGAGGGAGGGAGGGATCTGGGCAGGAACCCAGCATTGCTGTCGTCTGAGTAACCTTATCCAGGAGATAATGGGGCAAAGATCAGAGAGTCTTGAGAAAAGGTGTGGCAAGTTTGAAGAAGCCGGAGGGATCAAGGACTCCGTAAAAAAGACCCATGTAGGGAATTAGATTAATATAGATTAGATCTAGGGGTTTCTGATACAGACTCTTAATTTGGGGCATGAAGATCAACTTGGCTCTGACCAATTAGCTTATCAGCTTGTGGAAAAACAAGAATGAAGTCAGGTGAAAACCAGAAACAAACAGGAGACTTAATGGACTGAAAAACAAAGTTGAAGCCAGGAAAAACAGGAAAGACTTAATGGACTAAGAAACAAAGTATTTGGCCTGGCATTGTTTTCAGCTGCTAAGTGGGTGGAACCCAAATTAAGCTGAAACAGATTTACACCTATTTAAGGACAAGTGGATGGAGCCAAGGAGGACCCCCATGCTAGAGAACTCCAATGATAGCAAGTCTTCACACTAGAAAGGACAACAAGTAGTTTGTATTGTCTGATGGAGAAAGTGTTGGTGAACTGATGGCCAGATCTCCCTGAGGCAGAAAGAAGCTGATGAGCAGAGAAAGCTAAACCCTGTGGCTCAGCTTTTGCCTAGAGGGGTCTGACCTATCCTAACAGCAGCCTGAACGGAACTGTGGCCAGCTTTAAAGACTGAGGCAGAGCAGCAGTGTTGCTGATGTGAAGGAAATAGTTGGCCTACAGACGACTGAGGTCTCCCAGAGAGAAGAAAGCCTCAAGCCTTATTTAAGGTGAGACTGTGATAGCCAATTTTCCCTGACAGAATCTACATCTGAGATATTTCTGAAAAAAGACTGCTAAGTGCATTAAAGGGTCTACCACAGAGACTGTGTTCCTGACGACTGAGGACCTGCCCCAGAGACTGTATTCTTCTAAAAGTTTAAGAAAATAGTTGTAATAGTTATCAATAGGTTTAGTGGTTAGGTTAAAGGGGTTGTAGGAATTTGTAGGATTAGTAGTTAAGTGTTTATATTTTTATAAGTGAATAGTTATCAATAAATAAGTATTTAATAATTTTAAAAAGTTCAGTTACAGGTGGTGCCCAACGTGGTAAGGCATTATGGGTAACTTGGCTTTCAAAACTGTAGAGGAAACTGCAAATTTTGAAACTATGGAACCGGCGGTTGACAAAATGGCAATGTTTGCAGCTGAATTCTCTCCTATTTTCCAGTCAGACCAGATGTTTTATGTTGTTTGCCTTGTCCTCTTTTATTGGCTTACCATAAAGAAGTCAGCCTCACAATTACAAAATTTGCAAATGCAGGTTGAGGAGCTGAAGAAAAATTTGCCAAAGATGGTAACTGCAACTGACAACTTTCCAATAGTTGGAACAGGGAAGCAGGAGGAGTTGCAATGCATATTAGTGCAGCCCTGTCCTGCACCTTGTACTTTCCTATCTAGATCTCCAAAGCCGTTACATAAAACAGCAACAGCAGATCAGGCAAGTAATGGTGTGAAACCAAGTTCACCCACAGAGGAATCACTTGGTACTTCACAGGCACCATTAGCTTTTCCAGTAATTTATCAAAATAGGCCTGGTATTAATGAAGGTCAACCCAATCCAGAATTAACATGGTATCCAATTGATATGTTGGATTTGAAACAATTCAAAGAGTGTATTGTTTCTTATAGTATCCATTCAGGCTTTGTCAAGCAAATGCTTAATAACTGGGCAATGCACCATAGAGTCATTCCTCAGGATTGGAAGGGACTGATATTAGCTGTGCTGAAAGGTAACCAGCAATTACCAATGGTTTTCATGGTGGAGACATGAAGCTACGAAGTTAGCACAACAAAATATGGAAAGGGGAATAAATGTTACAACTGATCAAATACTTGGTGAGGGACGATATGCTGACGTAAGGGAACAAATTCATATGGATGATATTGTAATTGAGCAATGCCATAATACAGCTTTAAGGGCCTGGGACAGGATTACAGAAAATGGAGAAAGATATGTTACATATATTAAGATTATATAAGGTCTGGGAGAAATTTTTACTGATTTTTTTTTTTACAAAGGTTGACTTCATCTGTGGAGAGAGATGTACCAAACCCTGATATCAGACAAGAGGTAATAAATACCTTGGCGTTTGAAGATGCCAATGTCCAATGCCAAAGAATAATTAGACCATTAAAGGCTTGAGGAGCCCCAATAGACGATTGGATAAGAGAAACAACAGATATTAGTTCTAAGAATATCAGGCTAATATCATAGGACAAGTCATTGCTAGGGGTTTTAATTGATGCTTTAAATGTGGTGAATTTGGTGATTTCCAAAAAGAGTGTACAATTAAAACTTCTAGGGCTCGAACTGATTTCAGAGCTAAAAATAACAGGTATTATGGTTCTACAGTACGTGATCATAACAGGGAACAAATGGTTTCTGATAACAATGGAAGGTCAAGGTCTCCAGGTTTTTGTACTAGATGCAGAAGAGGTAAACATTGGTCCCGGGATTGTATATCAAAAACAGATGTCCCAGGTAACCCCTTGCAGGGAAATGAGGGGAGGGGCCTTCTGGTTCAAGGCCCCAAATTAAAAAATCTGAACCATCATTCATCAGCCACTCAGAGGGAAATAAAGAATCAGGAAGAACAAAATTAAATGTGTTCGATCTTTTGCATGCTAATGAAGGCAGTGCAGCTTTAGATCTGGCCACAGACAAATCCGTTGCATTATCCAAAACAGATGAATGTTATACTTGACCACAGGCATTTATGGTCCTTTACCATCAGGGACAATAGGTTTAATCTTTGGAAAAAGGAGATTCACCTGTCAAAGATTTTTGGTACAGCCAGGTGTTATAGATGGAGATTGTAAAGAAGAAATTAAAATTATGGTATCCATATGGAAAGAGGTGACGATTAAGGCAGGGGATAAAATTGCTCAGCTCTTGTTTTTTCCATATGCTAAGGGCACATCTGCTCCAATACAGAAAGCAAGAGTATTTGGGAGTACTGAAAAAGGTATATTTTGGCAAACAATGGTGAATGACCAGAGACCAAAATTAAAAGTACGAATGAATGAAACTGAAATTGAAGGATTGGTGGACACAGAAGCGGATGTCACCATACTATCTCACAATTCTTGGAATCGAAATTGGCCACTTCAAAAGGTCCCTACACATTTTATAGGGATTGGTAAAGTATCCCACGTTAAGCAAAGTGTACAATGGATTGAATGTGTTGGACAAGAAGGGCAAAAATTGAAATTAAGGCCTTATGTGGCTGACATACCTATAAATTTATGGGAAAGAGATCTTCTACAACAGTGGCGTACTCAAATTAATATTCCAGAAACCCCAGAAACAGCAAATGATGAAATGATGGATGTACATGTACAAGGTATTGATATGGATACTCAAGCGCAATTACAAGTTGTGTCCAGAGGACACCCCAGGTATTGAGTTTCTAAATTTATACTAGGGGCTACTGCTGAAATTCCAACAGCCTTACCCTTGAAATGGATATCAAATAATCTGGTGTGGGAAGAGCAGTAGCCCATAACAAAGGAAAAATTGGAGGCTCTTGAGCAATTGGTAAAAGAAAAGCTGGAAGCTGGTCATATACAAGAGTTTACAAGCCCATGGAATTCCCCAGTATTTGTGGTAAAAAAAGAAGTCAGGGAAATGGAGAATGGTATCAGATTTAAGAGCTATGAATAAAGAAATTCAGCCAATGAGTCCTTTGTAGTCTGGTATACCATTACCTTCTTTACTACCAAAGTCATGGCCTTTAATAGTAATTGATTTAAAAGATTGCTTTTTCACAATTCCATTGCCTCAAAATGATAGGGAAAGGTTTGCTATCACTGTATCTACTTTTAATAATAGTAGGCCAATCAAGAGGTATCACTGGAATGTACTTCCACAGGGAATGTTGAATAGTCCAACTTTATGTCAATATTTTGTATGAAAACCATTGGAAATAATCCACAGGCAAATTCCTCAATCTATTATTTATCATTTTTTTCTTTATTTTTTATTTCTTCAAGTTACATCTCAATCGCAGTCTCCTCCCTATTCCCCCTCCAGTCCCACCCTCCCACCCTCAAACCCCATCCTCTTCCCTTTTTTTTTTTCTTTTAAGTTTAAGGTATATCTTATTTCCTCCTACAGTTACTCCTTTCAGTCCAAGAAATAATTCTTTCACTTATAATAATGAATAAAATACAGTACAACAGAGGTAATTAGGCCACAGTAATGAGGATTATATGGCTTAACATACATTCCCAATGACCAGTCCATATGTATTTGGTACTTGACTTTAACATTCCACTATCTAAACATCTCTATGAGTTTAAAGTTCTATATCTGACTCAACATTCATACTAATTGCAACACAATTTTAAAAGTATCTTCTTAGATGTATAACACTCTCTTGACTCCTAAACAACTCAAAATTTAATTATGAGACTTTATCTATCTGTTCTTCAATCACCCAGGGACCTGAGAGGGATAAATATATCTGATTTTATAGGAAGTACAGGGTCTGCAGCTTCCCAAACTAAGAAATGACATATCTGTGGCTGCCTGGATAGTTCCCATTTTCTCTCCATACATAACAGCATCACTCTTCAGTCGTTTGGCCCCGCTTCTCTGACAGACATTGATTGTAGAGCAGGGGTTATGAAGGACTTACCTACCCTGTCTTGGCAGAGCTAGGCTGTCGACTTACCTGCTTCCAGGTTTTGTCCTTTTTGGACAGCATTCTGTCTACAGTTGGAGCAAGGGTCTTTTCCTACCAAGAGATAGGCTTGCGACTAATTCAATCATCTCCCACTGGAGATTCTTCGATGCTCATCTTCTACTTGGAGGAGAATAGGGGGTGCTGTCAGGAGTTGATATGTCTTGATATAAAAAAATCCACAGGCAATTTCCTCAATCTATTATTTATCATTATATGGATGATATTTTGTTGACTGATTCTGATGCTGCTACTTTAGAGAGATGATTTAAGGAAATGCAGAAAATTCTACCACTGTGGGGGTTACCAATTTCTCCTGAAAAAATACAAAGAGGAGATTCACACAACTATTTGGGGTATAAGATAAGTCAACAAAGAATAAGACAACAAAAGGTACAGATCCATAGAAACCAATTGAAAACTCTTAATGATTTTCAAAAATTAATGGGAGATATTAATTGGCTGAGACCTACCCTTGGATTAAGTATGTATGAGTTAACTAATTTGTTTCAGACATTACAAGGGGATTCAAATCTAAATAGTCCAAGATGTTTAACTGCTGAAGCAGAAAAAGAACTACTTCTTGTAGAACAAAGATTACAGGATGCATACGTAGATCGAATTGATCCTCAACTTGGATTTTGGTCATTTTACCATCAACTCATTCTCCCACAGGACTTCTTATGAAACGGGAAGATAGTATTATGGAATGGATTTTCTTACCACATAAACAAAGTAAAAAATTAAAAACCTACTTAGAAAAGATAACGGGGGCGGGGGAATCCAAGATGGCGGTGGCCTGTGTGGACGTATTTTGATTTCGGAGTCAACAGTCACAAGGTGGCAAGTGTTGCAGGATGCTGTACAAAGGGCACGACCCCTTCTGAATCTCACCCAGCTACACAGGGACCACGGAAGATCCCTGGGCAGGACACCCCTTTCCACTCTCGGACGCGCTAGGAAACCGCTGGACTCAGGAATCGGGATCACCCATCCCGCAACAGGAGAGACTCCCGGTAAGTTCCAACCTAATACCCAGCGGGCAGATTGAGAAACCAAGCAGAGATAATCCCCACCCTGCTGGGCACTCCCAGATCTCACACAGACGAGCCAATTATCTGGCGAAAGGTTGCGACCCTTGGAAGTGAGCGCAGCTCCGCTGCAAAGTGCCTTCAGACGGCAGATCGCAGTCTGTGAGGAAACTGACCAGTTTACAAACCGTGGGAGCGGCAAGGCTATTGGAGCTGAACTGCAGATTTACCCGCTACAGGAACCAACCCTGGGCAAACTGCGAGATATTTGAAACTGTCATATTAGACTTTTGTACTAGTATGGGCCCTTCTGGTGGGGAATCAGAGCTTGCTTGTACACAGCTCTGCCACGTGGATTAGTTAGGTCTCCACCTGGGAGGTGGGGCTGAATGACTCACCTTATAGGGGTAGAGTAAGGCAACGCTACTCCTACACCAAAGCGCCCCCTTTGGACCCAAGTCCAGAAGACAGCAAAAAAATTCCATATGGCCAGAGGCCCCAAACAAACAAACAAAAACAAAACAAAAAAAAAAAACCAGAGCGAAATGTCTCCAACAAAAGAAAGCAATGCTATTCTGTCAAGCCCGAACCACCTCACCACAACTGAAACACATGAAAACGATGACAATTCTACACTATGGAAAGTGATAGAGTCCCTTCAAGAAGAACTTAAAACTATGAAGGAATTCAAAGAAGCCACAATTTTACAAGTCAAAACAACGAATAACATCATTAAAGAGCTCCAAGCCAAGGTGACCCAGCTTGAACAGGAAAAGGATAAAACAATGAAAGATCTCCAGGAAAAAAACAAGCAAACTGGAGAAGGAAATGTACAAAACGAACAATAACATTCAAGACAAGAAAATAGAAATGGAAACAATAAAGAAAACACAGTCAGCGTTAAAAGAGGAAATGGAGAATCAAGAGAAGAGAACAGGAACTACGGATGTGAGTATGAAAAATAGGATGCAAGAGACGGAAGACAGGATCTCAGGCATGGAAGATTCGATGGAAGAAATCAGTACAACATCCAAAGAAAATGAGAAAGCTAAAAAATCTCTCACCCACAACATCCAAGAAATCAAGGACTCAATGAAAAGACGGAACCTAAGATTTATAGGCATAGAGGAAAGAGAAGACTCCCGACTCCAGGGTCCAGGAAATATCTTCAACAATATCATAGAAGAAAACTTCACAAACCTAAAGAAAGAGATGCCAGTAAAAATCCAAGAGGCTTATAGAACACCAAACAGATTAGATCAGAAAAGAAACTCCTCTCGCCACATAATAATAGAAACTCCAAATGTAGAGAACAAAGAAAGGATATTAAAAGCTGTAAGAGAAAAAGGCCAAGTCACATACAATGGCAGACCCATCAGAATCACACCTGACTTCTCAGAAACTTTAAAAGCTAGAAGGGCCTGGATGGATGTCCTACAAGCCCTGAGAGAGCGTAGGTGCCCAGCCAGACTACTATACCCAACAAAACGCTCTATCAACATAGAAGGAGAAAACAAGATATTCCATGACAAAATCAAATTCAAACAATATCTCGTCACAAACCCAGCCCTACAGAAGACCCTAGAAGGAAAATTCCAAGAAGATTACTACACCCAAGGAAACAGAGAAAATAGAAACCTCCACAGCAATTAAACAAAAAGAAACCCAAGACAGCCAGCTATACCAAAATAATGGGAAATAACAACCCCTGGTCACTAATATCCATCAACATCAATGGACTCAACTCGCCAATAAAAAGACACAGACTTACAGACTGGATCCGTAAACAAGACCCATCTTTTTGCTGTAAACAAGAAACACACCTCACTATTGAAGATAAACACTATCTCAGAGTAAAGGGCTGGGAAAAGGTTTTCCAAGCAAATGGACCCAGGAAACAAGCTGGAGTAGCCACCCTAATATCAAACAAAATAGACTTCCAATTGAAGTTAATAAAAAAAGACAGAGAAGGGCATTACATACTCATTAAAGGAAATATCCACCAAGAGGGCATCTCAATATTGAACATCTATGCCCCAAATAAAAAGGCACCTACATTTATAAAAGAAACGCTTCTAAAACTTAAATTGCACATTGATCCAAACACTTTAATAGTGGGAGACTTCAACACTCCACTCACAACTATAGACAGATCATCAAGACAGAAGCCAAACAGAGAAATAATGAGTCTAACAGAGATCATGAAACAAATGGACCTAAGAGATATCTACAGAAGGCTTCACCCAAACACAAAAGAATACACATTCTTCTGAGCACCTCACGCAACCTTCTCCAAAATCAACCACATAGTTGGACACAAAGAGAGCCTCAAAAGATACAAGAAAATTGAAATAACCCCTTGTATCTTATCAGACCACCATGGAATAAAGCTGGACTTCAATAGCAAAAGAATCAACAGAAAGTCTACACTCACATGGAAATTGAACAACTCTTTACTAGAGGACCACTGGGTCAGGGAAGAAATAAAGAAGGAAATCAAAGACTTCCTAAAATCCAACCAAAATGAAGACACAACATACCCAAACCTATGGGACACAATGAAAGCTGTGCTACGAGGAAAGTTCATAGCACTAAGTACCTTCAAAAAGAAAATTCTGACAGCTCATATTAGCGAATTAACAACTAAACTGGGTGAATGGGAAAAAAAAAAAAAGAAACAAACACTCCCAAGAGGAGAAGAAGGCAGGAGATCATCAAAATTAGGGCTGAAATCAACAACTTAGAAACAAAAAGAACTATACAAAGAATCAATGAAACCAAGAGTTGGTTCTTCGAGAAAATCAACAAAATAGACAAAACCTTAGCCAAATTAACTAAAAGACAGAGGGAGAAAACACAAATCAACAAAATCAGAAATGAAAAGGGAAAAATAACAACAGACATTGAGGAAATCCAGAGAATATTTGGATCCTACTTTAAAAATCTATACTCCACCAAATTTGAAAACTTAAGTGAAATGGACAATTTTCTTGATAGATTTCACCTACGGAAGCTAAATCAAGATCAGATAAACAGATTAAACAGCCCTATAACCCCTAAGGAAATAGAAACAGTCATTAAAAATCTCCCAACCAAAAAAAGCCCAGGGCCAGATGGCTTTAGCACAGAATTCTACCGGACCTTCAAAGAGGAGCTAACACCAATACTTTTCAAACTCTTTCACCAAATAGAATCTGAAAGAACATTGCCAAACTCATTCTATGAGGCCACAATCACCCTGATTCCTAAACCACACAAAGACCCAACAAAGAAAGAGAACTTCAGACCAATCTCCCTCATGAACATAGATGCAAAAATACTTAATAAAATACTAGCAAACCGAATTTAAGAACACATCAAAAGTATCATACACCATGATCAAGTAGGCTTCATCCCAGGAATGCAGGGATGGTTCAACATATGAAAGTCTATCAACGTCATTCACCATATAAACAAGATGAAAGAAAAAAGACACATGATAATCTCGCTAGATGCAGAAAAAGCATTTGACAAAATCCAACACCCCTTCATGCTAAAAGTTCTGGAGAGAACGGGCATACAAGGACCATACATAGATATAATAAAGGCAATATACAGCAGGCCAGTGGCCAACATCAAAATGAATGGAGAGAAACATGAAGCATTTCCTGTAAACTCAGGGACAAGGCAATGATATCCACTTTCACCATATCTCTTCAATATAGTACTTGAAGTTCTTGCTAGAGCAATAAGACAACTAAAGGAGATCAAGGGGATAAACATCGGAAATGAAGAAGTCAAATTATCCCTATTTGCAGATGATATGATAGTATACATAAGCGACCCCAAAAATTCCACCAGAGACCTCTTACAGCTGATAAACACCTTCAGCAAAGTGGCTGGATATAAAATTAATTCAAAAAAATCGGAAGCCGTTCTTTAAACAACAAACAAATGGGCTGAGAAAGAAATAAGGGAAACAACCCCCTTCACAATAGACACAAACAACATAAAATACCTGTGGGTAGCTCTAACCAAGCAAGTAAAGGACCTGTACAACAAGAACTTCAAGCCCTTGAAGAAAGAAATGGAAGAGGCCTTTAGAAGATGGAAAGATCTCCCATGCTCATGGATAGGTAGGATCAACATAATAAAAATGGCCATCCTACCAAAAGTAATATATAGGTTCAATGCAAATCCTATCAAAATACCAACACAATTTTTTATAGACTTGGAAAGAGCTATTCTCAATTTCATATGGAACAACAAAAAGCCCAGAATAGCTAAATCAATCCTGTACAATAAAAAAAATCTGGAGGCATCACCATCCCAGATTTCAAGCTGGACTACAGAGCAATAGTTGTAAAAACAGCATGGTATTGGTATAGAAACAGACCAGTAGATCAATGGAATCAAATTGAAGATCCAGAAACAGACCAACACACTTATGGCCACCTAATTTTTGACAAAGGAGCCAAAATGGCACAATGGAAGAAGGACAGCATCTTCAACAAATGGTGCTGGTCCAACTGGATGTTCACTTGTAAAAGAATGAAATTAGACCCATACTTATCACCTTGTACAAAACTTAAGTCCAAGTGGATCAAAGACCTTAACATAAGGCCGGTTACACTAAATCTACTAGAAGAAAAAGTGGGAAAAACCCTCGAACTAATTGGCACAGGTGACAACTTCCTGAACAGAAAACCAACAGCTCAGGGCTTGAGATCAACAATCAATAAATGGGACCTTATGAAACTGAAAAGCTTCTGTAAGGCAAAGGACACTGTCATTCGACCAAAACGGCAGCCTATAGACTGGGAGAAAATCTTCACCAACCCCACATCTGACAGAGGGCTAATATCCAAAATCTACAAAGAACTCAAGAAATTAAATGCCAAGAAACCAAACCAATAATCCAATCAAAAAATGGGGGACAGAGCTAAATAGAGAATTCACAAAGGAGGAATCCCCAATGGCCAAGAGACACTTGAAGAAATGCTCAACATCCTTAATCATCAGAGAAATGCAACTCAAGACGACTCTGAGATTCCATCTCACACCTGTCAGAATGGCTAAGATCAAAAACTCAAATGACAGCACATGCTGGCGAGGGTGTGGAGAAAGGGGAACACTCCTCCATTGCTGGTGGGAGTGCAGGGTTGTGAAACCACTATGGAAGTCAGTATGGCAATATCTTAGAAAACTTGGAATAGCTTTGCCTCAGGACCCAGCCATACCACTTCTGGGTATACACCCAAATGCCTCTTCATGGAATCATAAGGAAGTTTCCTCATCTATGTTTATAGCAGCCTTATTTGTAATAGGTAGAAATTGGAAACAACACAGATGTCCCTCAACCGAAGAACAGGTTAAAAAACTGTGGTACATATACACAATGGAATATTATTCAACTATCCGGAACAATGAAATTATGCAATTTGCAGCCAAATGGATGGAACTAGAAAAGCTCATCCTGAGTGAGCTAACCCAGTCTCAGAAGGATGCACATGGCATCTATTCATTTATAGTAGGATTTTAGCTATATCGTACAGGATATCTGTACTACAACCAACACACCAAAAGGAACATGGACATAAACTTTTTTTATCTTTTTCTTTTTCCTTCTCCTTTTTTTCTTTTTTCTTTTTCCTTTTCCCTTCTCTTTTTCCTCTCTTTTATTGTTGATATTGTTTGTTTTTGTGGGATTGTGTGTTTGTTGGTCTTTTTTTAGTATTCCCCCAGTAGCAAGGAGACACCTTTCACTGGCAGTACTGCCTCGTAGGCCCCCAGTGAATGAAGAGTCTCTTGGCCCTCATATGACTCCTGATCTGTGGAGAGAGACTGTTAGGCAGGGACACTCCACCCCAGAGGAACAAGACGGAAGGGTCAGGGGGTAGAGCATGGGAGGGTGGGGCTGGGAAGCGGGAAAAGAGGACAATATGATAAGGATGCAACCTGAAGCAACAAACAAATAAATTTATCAACTAAAAAAAAAAAAAAAAAGGCAGGTGGCAGTGCTGAAACACTGTGAATGGAATAGAGGATACAGCCATTCGGCCTGGTTTTGCAGACCTCCAGGTGTAGAGAAGACGTGGAGCTAAGGTAAAATACAAGAGAATTGTGGTATTGGGCACTGCCTTTTTCGCAGTAGCTGACGGGGGGGGGGGAGCACCGTAGAGTTGGTGGTCTTATGTATTCTGGAGTCATACGGAGCGGGGTGGTGAGCGTGCATACTCTTGGTCCCACCATTCAAGAAGAGTACACCCTTGGTCCCAGCTCCCAGCACACTGGAGACAGAAACGGGCAGATCCTGGAGCTCAGGGTCAGCCTGATGCAGGGCAAACTCTAAATAGAGAAAGACTTCGATCCAGGAGTGGTGGAATACATCTTTGATCCCTTCAGATGGGAAACACAGGTCCCTGATCCCAATAA
Source organism: Lophiomys imhausi (assembly GCA_907164525.1). Classification (NCBI taxonomy): domain Eukaryota; kingdom Metazoa; phylum Chordata; class Mammalia; order Rodentia; family Muridae; genus Lophiomys; species Lophiomys imhausi. Next base: position 2,878,138 of record CAJQZJ010000072.1, read on the forward strand.
TTAGAGTTCAGAGACACACACATGGGAGTTGGAGGGACATAGGTTTGGAGGCTACTTACAAAAGGCCTTCTCGATGCAGGCAGATTGTCCTTTGGGACCTCAAGATATATACACTAGAGCTGGTTTAGCTCCAAGGTGACAGAATGATTTCTTCTTTAACCCGGATTGAAAGATAACGCTTTGTATGTTGTCGGAAGGCCAAATTTGCTTCAGGAGAAGTATTACCTAGCCCCCCCCCCCAAAAAAGAGGGTAATTGTCCCAGGGTTGGGATTGGGGCAGGGCTCTGTTCTTATCTTTCCAGGAGAATCGAAGCGTCCATTCAGGGAGCCCAGTGACGGCTGGACAGCGGAAACCTCAGCAGAGAGCAGAATCAGGCACCAAGGAGGACGAGTGACCCAGTTGATTCAGCCTGGCAGACTTCCTCAATAGCTGTCTCCAATGGGGGCCTGCAACCACGGCAATCCAATGTCGCTGGGACCGTTCAGCTCTACACAATGCCCCGGCCGGAACCTCAGTGAAGCCTGCAAGATCAGCTTCTGCCTACAAACTCCTTAGGTCATCTAAACAGCTGAGAACAGAAGGACTGAACATAAAAGGATTGTACTAACATTTTTAACCATTTTTTCCATTTGGGTTCAGGCCCCAAACAGGTTTACTACGACCCAAATCAGCAGGAAGTCACTTTAAGAGAGCCACGTCCCATGCCCAGAGGGTGGGGAGGGTGTTTCTCCGCCCTTCTTTTTGGTTATTTGAAGGATAACTGAAAACTCTGATATTTAGGGGAAGAGATTATAAGCTGATAAATGGTCCTGTTTAATGGGTTTTGGAGGTTAGCCCCAGGGACTTCCTACTTTTCCTTTTCTGTATCCTTCTTCCTCTCCTATTTAGGAGTGCATAGGCTTGAGAAAAATGAGACATAGACATAGCACAGGAAGGTCCAAGAAGAAGGGGCAGATTATTGAATATGCCCTTATACCTTTGTATATTGATACAAAATTAGTAGTATATTTGGCTAAAGTGGTATTGACCATTGTTTATTGTGCAAAAATAAGATTGTATTGGATTACATCGGTATTGGTCTTTGTATATTGATACAAAATGATTATATAGTTGGCCACAATGGTATTGACCCTTGTATATGGACGTAATATTAAGATTGTACTGGGCTACATAGGCATTGATCTTTGTATATTGATACATAATTAAGAGTATATTTAACCACAATTGAATAGATCTTTGTATATTGATACAAAATTAAAGGTAATGCTTCCTAATGGTATCATACCTAGAGATACTTAAAAATAAAATGTGTAACCGAACTTTTAAGTTATTATTTAACACTTATTTATTACTA
>CAJQZJ010000072.1:2882492-2946291 GCA_907164525.1 Lophiomys imhausi
AGACCCTTAGCCAAATTAACTAAAAGGCAGAAGGAAAAAACCCAAATCAACAAAATCAGAAATGAAAATGGAGAAATAACAACAGACATTGAGGAAATCCAGAGAATATTTGGATCCTACTTTAAAAATCTATACTCCACCAAATTTGAAAACTTAAGTGAAATGGACAATTTTCTTGATAGATTCCACGTACCGAAGCTAAATCAAGATCAGATAAACAGATTAAACAGCCGTAAAACCCCCAAGGAAATAGAAACAGTCATTAAAAATCTCCCAATCAAAAAAGCCCAGGGCCAGATGGCTTTAGCACGGAATTCTACTGGACCTTCAAAGAGGAGCTAACACCAAATCTCATCAAACTGTTTCACCAAATAGAATCGGAAAGAACATTGCCAAGCTCATTCTATGAGGCCACAGTCACCTTGATTCCTAAACCACACAAAGACCCAACAAAGAAAGAGAACTTCAGACCAACCTCTCTCATGAACATAGATGCAAAGATACTTAATAAAATACTAGCAAACCGAATTCAGGAACACATCAAAAGTATCATACACCATGATCAAGTAGGCTTCATCCGAGGAATGCAGGGATGGTTCAACATACGAAAGTCTATAAACGTAATTCACCATATAAACCAGATGAAAGAAAAAAAACACATGAAAATCTTGCTAGATGCAGAAAAAGCTTTTGACAAAATCCAACACCCCTTCATGCTTAAAGTTCTAGAGAGAATGGGCATACAAGGACTGTACCTAGAAATAATAAAGGCAATATACAGCAAGTCAGTGGCCAACATCAAATTAAATGGAGAGAAACTTGAAGCATTTCCTCTAAACTCAGGGACAAGACAAGGATGTCCACTTTCACCACATCTCTTCAATATAGTACTTGAAGTTCTGGCTAGAGCAATAAGACAACTAAAAGAGATCAAGGGGATAAATATTGGAAAGGAAGAAGTCAAATGATCCCTATTTGCAGATGATATGATAGTATACATAAGCGACACCAAAAATTCCACCAGAGAACCCTTAAAGCAGATAAAAACCTTCAGCAAGGTGGCTGGATACAAAATTAACTCAAAAAAATCAGAAGCCCTTCTTTATACAACAAACAAATGGGCTGAGAAAGAAATAAGGGAAACAACCCCCTTCAGAATAGCCACAAACAATATAAAATACCTGGGGGTAACTCTAACCAAACAAGTAAAGGACATGTACAACAAGAACTTCAAACCTTTGAAGAAAGAAATGGAAGAGGCCCTTATAAGGTGGAAAGACCTCCCATGCTCATGGATAGGTAGGATCAACATAATAAAAATGGCCATCCTACCAAAAGCAATATATAGATTCAATGCAATACCTATCAAAATACCAACACAATTCTTTATAGACTTGGAAAGAGCTATTCTCAATTTCATATGGAAAAACAAAAATCCCAGAATAGCTAAATCAATCCTGTACAATAAAAAAACATCTGGAGGTATCACCATCCCATATTTCAAGCTGTACTACAGAGCAATAGTAGTAAAAACAGCATGGTATTGGTATAGAAACAGACCAGTAGATCAATGGAATCGAACTGAAGATCCAGAAATAGACCCACACACTTATGGCCACCTAGTTTTTGACAAAGAAACCAAAATGGCACAATGGAAGAAGGACAGCACCTTCAACAAATGGTGCTGGTCCAACTGGGTGTCCACTTGTAAAAGAATGAAATTAGACCCATACTTATCACCTTGTACAATACTTAAGTCCAAGTGGATCAAAGACCTTAACATAAGCCCAGTCACACTAAATCTACTAGAAGAAAAAGTGGGAAAAACCCTCGAAGTCATTGGCACAGGTGACAACTTCCTGAAGAGAACACCAACAGCTCAGGTCCTCAGATCAACAATCAATAAATGGAACCTCATGAAACTAAAAAGCTTCTGTAACACAAAAGACACTGTCATTTGAACAAAACGGCAGCTTCCAGACTGGGAGAAAAATCTTCACCAACCCCACATCTGACAGAGGGCTAATATCCAAAATCTACAAAGAACTCAAGAAATTAAATGCCAAGAAACCAAATAATACAATCAAAAAATGGGGGATGGAGCTAAATAGAGAATTCACAAAGGAGGAATCCCTAATGGCTGAGACATACTAGAAGAAATGCTCAACATCCTTAATCATCAGAGAAATGCAACTCAACACGACTCTGAAATTCCATCTCACACCTGTCAGAATGGCTAAGATCAAACGCTCAAATGACAGCATATGCTGGCGAGGGTGTGGAGAAAGAGTAACCCTCTTCCATTGCTGGTGGAAGTGCAGACTTGTGCAACCACTATGGAGGTCAGTATGGCCATATCTTAGAAAACTTGGAATAGCTTTACCTCAGGACCCTGCCATACCACTTCTGGGTATACACCCAAATGACTCCTCACAGAATCATAAGGACGTTTCCTCATCTATGTTCATAGCAGCCTTATTTGTAATAGATAGAAACTGGAAACAACCCAGATGTCCCTCAACCGAAGAATGGGTTAAAAAACTGTGGTACATCTTTACAATGGAATACTACTTAGCTATCAGGAACAATGGAATTATGCAATTTGCAGCCAAATGGATGGAACTAGAGAAGCTCATCCTGAGTGAACTATCCCAGACTCAGAAGGATGCATGTGGCATCTATTCACTTATAGTGGGATTTTAGCTATATAGTAGAGGATATCGATACTACAACCAACACACCAAAGGGAACATGAACATAGACTTTTTATTTTTTTCTATTTTATTTTTATTCTATTTTTTACTCTTTTTTATCTGTTTGCCTGCTTATTTGTTTGTTTGTGTTTTAGTTCTCTTTCCCGGGCAATGAGACACTTTTCACTGGTGGTACTGCCTCGTGGACACCCAGTGTATGAGGAGGTTCTTGGCCTTCACACAACACCTGAACTGAGTTGAGGGACTGTTATATAGGGACACTCCACTCCAGAGAAATGGGATAGAAGGTTTAGGGGGTAAAGAAAAAAAATGAAATGTGAAGTTTCGGCCTTTTGCTACTAATTGTCATAAACTGTTTAGGATAATTAAGAAATGCAAACTAATATTCATGCAAGCCTGTCATTGTATTAGGTACTATGACAGTCTATTATAGTTATTTTCTAAGCTAATCAGAAATAAAGCTGCTAAGAGACAAGCAACATCTGCTTATCCTAATATAAGAGATAGATAGGGCCTCTTCAAAAACCTCAAGTAATCTGCAGAATATGGCATTAAAAATGTTTTCTTAACTTTAGATTCTTTTTATATTGAGACATATCAACTCCTGACAGCACCCACTCTTCTACTCCAAGTAGAAGATGAGCATCAAAGAATCTCCAATAGGAGATGACTGAATTAGTCGCAATCCTATCTCTTGATAGGAAAAACCCCTTGCTCCAACTGTAGACAGAACGCTGTCCAAAAAGGACAAAACTTGGAAGCAGGTAAGTCGACAGCCTAGCTCTGCCAAGACAGAGTCGGCAATAATTCCTGCTCTACAATCAATGTCTGTCAGAGAAACAGGGCCAAACGACTGAAGATCGATGCTGTAATGTATGGAGAGAAAATGGGAACTGTCCAGGCAGCCACTGGTATGTCATTTCTTAGTTTTGGAAGCTGAAATCCCTGTACTTCCTATATAATCAGATATATTTCCTATATAATCAGATATATTTATCCCTCTCAGGTCTCTGAGGTGGTTGAAGAATAGATAGCTAGAGTCTCATAATTAAATTTTGAATTGTTTAGGAATCAAAGAGTGTTATGGATCTAAGAAGATGTTTTTAAAATTGTTTTGCAAGTTAGTATGAAAGTTGAGTTAGATATAGAACTTTAAACTCATGGAGATTGTTAGATAGTAGAATGTTAAAGTCAGGTGCCAAATACATATGGACTGGACATTGGGAATGTATGCTAAGCCATATAACCCTCATAACTGTGGCCTAATTACCTCTGTTGTTTTGTATTGTGTTTATTATTATAAGAGAAAGAGCCATGTGTTAGACTGAAAGGGGGAGCTGTTGGGAGAAATAAGATATACCTTAAACTTAAAAAAAAAAGGGAAGAGGATGGGTGGTTGAGGGTGGGAGGATGGGACTGGAGGGAGGAGTAGGGAAGGGACTGCGATTGAGATGTAATTTGAAGAAATAAAAAATTAAGTAAAAAAAAAGAAAATACTCTTTTCTTTTTAGCAAGATATAATAATAATTATAATTTTAAATAATGTGTAAATTTGTTTTTAATATAAATAATTGTCATCTGTATAAAAATAAGAAAATTGGTACAGTGTCCTATGATTTACTTGATGTTCAGTAGAATTTTAATATATTTCATCAAGATTATCATTTTAAATAACCTCTCCAAAAGAAAGGTAGGCAGAATAAACAAAGCTTTAGCAGCAGCTCTATTGTTAAAAGATTAATAGAAAATTAATTATTAAGAGCTTGATAATTAACTTATTCTTCCATGGTTCTTTGTGTCTATATGTAAGTGATGATAGAATGTGCCTCATTACATGAATCATTTGCATGTACTGAGTAATGTGCTGTTTCAGGCATCATGTTGCATGTACCCTTCATATGCACTATTTCATAAAACTTTAGATAGACTCTTTCAAAAAAAAAAAACAGAAACCCTTCCTGGGTCAGTGTTAGAGAGCAAAGGGAGGTGCCCAGAAAACCCCACTTCATTCAGAAAAAATAGAGTGCAATGGCCACAGAGGGAGCCTGCTCACTTAGTGACAGGGACATACCCCAGAAGATCTGGTTAGGCATTTGCATTTAAATATTTCGTTTTAAGCTTATGTTTTAAGAAATCTGCTCCCTTTCAGTGTTAATAGTTGAACATCAGCACGTTGGCGTCCTCTGGTGGACACTTAGAATCTTTGTTTCAGTCCACTGCTAGTAGCAGCCCTGGGCTTGCCTGCTCCAACCAACTACCTTGTGCCCATCAGGGGCTGAGCTGGGTGGCCTGAGGAGAAATCAGGGGATCAGAAAGGAACATAAAACAAAGCGGGAAGAGCTGGACAGACTGTGAAAGGAGTGAAAACCAGGACAAGTTGACAAAGTGTTGTGGAACACCAGAAGCAAGCAAGGGTTTGTGTGGCCTTTTTCATGAGGTGTTCATCTCACAAACTACTTGACGTCATGTCTCACCCAGGGCAGGAGCTCTGCAAAGGTCAGGACTAGAAACCTAGAAGTGCAGCCCCTAGTCTGTCTCCTTGTGTTCCATGGGGCTCCACTTGCACCCTTAGGGAAGGACGGCAGAGTCAGAGTCCGGTTGAAATGCAATTCACTTTCATCTTCTGAAGCCAAGGGCAGCCTGAGCTGCTACAGACCATGGTAACTCAGGCCTGGCTGTCTCTGTCCACAGTTTCCAGACAGCTAGAGAGCAGAGTCCCATGGCTGCCTTGTGCATCTGGACACAGCCACTTCTGATTATAAACCCCATGTGTTCATCACAGAATATTATCAGTTTTCACCTAATCACCTATTTGGTTTCATCTATCATTTTATTTTGTGTTTTAATGTAAAGATATAGGTCCATTTGAAAAATCCTGTTGTGTATCTTTATATCATTGATATTTAGGTTTTTTTGTAGCTTTATGGAATGGTTTTTGGTACATAGCCACATATATCCCAGCTTGACCTCAAATGTAGTGGATCCTGGCCTTGAACTTCTGATTCTCCTGCCTCTATTTTTAAATGCTCAGATCATAGATATGCACCACAGACAAGTCTTTTAAATATTTTTGAATCTTGGTTATTCAAAGTGAGTAAAAAAACTATTTACTTTTTGTTTTGTTTTGTTTTGTTTTTTGAGATAGAGTCTCACAGTACAGTTCAGAGTAACTAAAAGCACATGAGCCCTCCTATTTAATTGTTCCTAATTCTGAGATTACAATGTGAATTGCCATACCTGGCTTTACTTCCTCCCTCCATTCCTCTGTCTGTCTGTCTGTCTGTCTGTCTGTCTTTCTGTCAGTCTGTCTTTTCTTCCTCCATCCCTCACTGCCACCTCTTTCTCTCTCCCTCTCTTCCTCTCCTGATAAGTTGGGTGGCATTAAGATAGAATGCCAAAGCAAGCTCAGCCTGGCTTTGAAGTCCAAGTAGAAACTGAGGCATGCTGAGAGAATTTAGAGATCTCAAGTCCTAACAAAGGGGAGAAGGGAGAAAAGGATGATGGGTAGAGTTTGGGATTAGGGAAATGGAGAAAGCAGGCTTCAGTAGAATCTCTAAATAGGCTTCAGTCAACCCTAAAAGGTTCTACCTGTTACTGGGCATGCCCTGACCAGAGAAGACCTTTCCTATAGAATCCAGACATTTTTGGATCCTCTCTCTCTCTTTCTCTCTCCCTCCCCCCTCTCTTGTCCTCTCTCTCTCTTCCTCTCTCCTTCTCTCTCCAGCGTGCTCTTTCTGTCTCTCTGTTGCACTGTCTCTGTCTCTGTGTCTCCCTCTGTCTCTCTATCTCTCTGCACTAGATGGAATACACTGTGGGTCATTCTCTCTCTCAAAAGTGTTATTAGCATCGTATTTCTTATTTCAGTGATCCATAAGACACAATGCCAGTCCTGGGGATATAGCAGTGAGTGGAAGAAACAGAGCCTACCACAAGAAATAGCCGATCCAAGGAGCCCTGGAACTCAAATAACAAAAGACTTAAATTCTTCTCAAATTCCCATCCTGCCACAGTGCCAGGATGTCAGAATATTAGTCAATTTACTCATGTGTTATTTCTTTTTTTCCCCTGAGACAGTGTAATAGGTGGAGATACAGTAATAGTCTAAGAGCAAGAGGACTTGTGAGCCTTGTCTGGATGAAGTTCCAGAACTGATTTTTGTAGTAGGTGATCGTAGCTCTGATGCATAAGTGCCTTGGATAGGTTTCTGAGCCTCCTTGACAATACTGAAGCATATGAAGGGTGCTATATTTTGTAATACCTTCAAGAAATATGTGAGGGTGTCATTTTAACAGAATGTAGCGTGGAATCTGCAGCTTGGACCCAGGTAATTTATTTGGAAAGTAGCATAAATGCTTATTGTCTCTAAGGACTGGCTAAGTTTGTACTATGTGAATTTCGTTTGTTTGTTTTGCAGCACTGCAGATTGAACCCGGGCTCTATGCATGCTAGGCAAGTTCTCTACCACTAGACTGCATAGCTTGCCCTTTAATATTTCTTTTTAGTTGTCTTTGAGATAGGTTCTTGGGTAAGTTTCCCAAGCTGTCTTGTACGTGTACTTCTTTCTCCTGCTCCAGCCATTTGAGTGACTAGGATCACAGGCCCCTACCTCTAGGCCAGCTACCATCAAGAGTTTTAAGTTCAAATTGTTTTAAAGTTGTATTGGTTTTCTAAGGCTTTTGTGTTACAAATTATGTGGCTTAGCCAGTTCTAACTTACAGGTCTGGAGAGGAGAAGTTTGAAATCAAGTTGTAAATAGACCATGTGCTCGCTGAAATGCATGGAGGAAGGATCATTATTTGCATGCTACTAACTTTGTGTGTTCTTCAACAGTCTCTGACATTCATTAGGTGCATCAATTTATTTTTCTCTCTTTACATGTACATCTCTTTATGTATATTTGTGTTCAATCTCCCACCCATATTTTTGTGTGCATATATATGTATGTATCTATATGTCACATGCACATTATATATATATATATATATATATATATATATATATATATATATATATATATATATATATATATATATATGTTTAATGTGTAGTGTTTATTTTTGTGTGAATTTGCCTGCACATGTGAGTGTGGAGCCAAGGGATTAACATGTTGTATCTCTCCCCTTATTTTTTGAGGCAGAGTTGACTGGAGCTCACCAACTGGTGAATCTCAGGAATCCTCCTGTCTCTACATACCCAACACTAGGACAACAGGTTAGCTTTGCTATACCTGACTGTTTTACATGGGTGATGGACATTGAACTCACATCAATTCAGTGATTCAGCAAGTACTTTACTGACTGAGCCATCTCTTTAACTTCCTAATTTTCCCTATTTTATAAGGTCACTAAATAGATTGGGACCCACTATACAAAGGTTACTTCTGTAAAGACCCTGTTTCCAAATAATGATATATTTTGAAGTGTTAGTGTTGGGACCTCAACATATCTGTTCAGGGTCAATAATTCAACACATAATCAAAGGCATATAGTACAAAATGAAGGTCATCTTTTCTACATCTTTAAACCAGAGTTTTCATTTTAAATGTTTCTCACATCAGTTTTGAGACTGTGTTTCTATCTAAATCCTATGTCTATATCCATATGTTATCTTGTGTGTTTTCAATTTTATATAGTATCTGTTGACTTCCTGTTATGATAGATGAGATTATGATTCATTTATCTTTCTATTTTGTGCATATTTTAAACCTTTGATTATGGAAAATGATCATTATAGATATCACATATCAACTGATCCTTTATCACAGCTCAACTGATTTTGATGTTCACTCTTAGTGCTATCCTTGCTTTCCAAATATGTTTCTTCTGAAGGCACACCATAGCAAACACACAAACATTTTGCACATTTAACTTTAGAGTCAATTTTCTTTTTTATTATAATTATTTATTACATCAAGTTACATCTCCATCACAGTGTCCTCTTTCCACCCTTCCCAGTTCCAACCTCCCACCTTCTCCTCCTTCTCCCACCCATCCCACTCCTCAGATGCGAATGTCCCTACATACCAGCCCCTCTCAGTTCAACAGTCATATGAGGGCTAAGAGCTTTCTCTTGCACTGGGGGCCTACATGGTAGCACCCCCAGGGCAAATTGTCCCATTGATAGGTAACAAAGCCTATGTTCCTGATCTTTTTGGTGTGTTGGTGGTAGGATAGTTATCCTGTACTATATGGCTAAAATCCAATTATAAGTGAGTAGATGCCATGTGCATCTTTCTGAGTCTGGGTTAGCTCACTCAGGATGAGCTTTTCTAGTTCCAACCATTTTGCTCCTAATTGCATGATTTTCTTGTTTCTTATAGCTGACTAGTATTCCATTGTGTAAATGTACCACAATTGTTTTTATCCATTTGTCAGTTGAGGGACATCTGGGTTGTTTCCAGTTTCTAGCTATTGCAAATAAGGCTGCTATGAACATAGATGAGGATATGTCCTTGTGGTTTGGAAAGGAATCATTTGGGTGGATACCCAGAAAAGGTAAACTTGGGTGTCGAGGTAGGGCTATTCCAAGTTTTCTAAGATATCGCCAGACTGATTTCCATAGTGGTTGTACAAGTTTGCACTCCCACCAGCAATGGAGGTGTGTTCTCCTTTCTCCACAACCTCACCAGCATGTGCTGTCATTTGAGTTTTTGAGCTTAGCCATTCTGACAGGTGTGAGATGGAATTTCAGAGATGTTTTGAGTTACATTTCTCTGATGACTAAGGAAGTTGAGTATTTCTTCAAACGTCTCACTGCCATTAGAGATTACTCCTTTGTGAATTCTTGGTTTAGCTCTGTTTCACATTTTTTGATTGGATTATTTGGTTTCTTGGGGTTTAATTTCTTGAGTTCTTTATGAATTTTGGATATTATCCCTCTGTTGGAAATGGGGTTGATAATGATCTTTTCCCAATCTGTAGGTTGCCGTTTTGTTCTAATGACAGTGTCCTTTGCTGTACAGAAGCTTTTCAGTTTCATGAGGTCCCATTTATTGATTGTTGATCTTAGGGCCTGAACTATTGGTGTTCTGTTCAGGAAGTTGTCACCTGTGCCAATGAGTTTGAGGGTTTTCCCTACTTTCTCTTCTAATAGATATAGTGTCGGGTTTATATTAAAGTTGATCCACTTGGACTTAAGTTTTGTGCAAGGTGATAAATATGGGTCTAATTTCACTTTTAGATGTTGACATCCAGTTAGACCAGCACCATTTGTTGAAGATGCTGTCCTTTTTCCATTGTATGGTTTTGTCTCCTTTGTCAAAATATAGTGACCATAGGTGAGTGGGTTCATTTCTGGGTCTTCAATTTGATTCATTGATCCACTGGTCTGTTTCTATACCAGTACCATGCTGTTTTTATTGCTATTGCTCTGTAGTATAGTTTGAAATCTGGGATGGTGATACTTCCACCTTTTTTTTTTTATTGTACAGGATTGATTTAGCTATTCTGAGTTTTTTGCTATTCAATATGAAGTTGAGAGTTGTTTTTTTTTTGCAGGTCTATAAAGAATTGTTTTGGTATTTTGATAGGAATTTCATTGGATCTGTATATAGCTTTTGATAAGATGGCGATTTTTATTATGTTGATCCTACCTATCCATGAGCATGGGAGATCTTTCCATCTTCTGATGTCCTCTTCAATGAGTCAATTTTCTTTTGCTCTTGCTGTGTGTGTGTGTGTGTGTGTGTGTGTGTGTGTGTGTGAGAGAGAGAGAGAGAGAGAGAGAGAGAGAGAGAGAGAGGGGGGAAGAGAGGAGTTAAGAAGAGAGAGGAGAGAGAGAGGAGAGAGGAGAGAGAGGATGTGCGAAGTATATGTACACATGCGTGAATATGCATTCATGTGTACCTATGCTGAAGCCAGAGGTCTTGGGTGTCTGTCTCTATTACTCTCTGCCTTTTTTCTTTGATACAAAGTCTCTCATTGAACTCAGACCTACTGTTTTTTTTTTTTTTTTTCAGCTAGGCAGGCAACCAGTAATCCCCAGGGATGCTACTGTCTCTGCCCTCTCTACTATCCACAGTGTTGGGGTTACACATAGGCTTGGGGACCTTGTGCATATTTTCCCTAAGTTTTCGGATATGAAATTTGGTATTTATGTTGGCAAAGCAAGCCACTCTTCAGCCTCCAGAGTTAGCTTTCTGATTGAGTTGGTCCATAGCAAGAGATAATAAATGCATGTATTGGGATTATTAATTTTAAGCAGAAGGGAGTCAGTCATACATTATTTAACATTCTAGAATTTTGCTAAATATTTTCATATAAATTTTATACAGAAAGAATTGGCCTATTTTCTTTGGATATGTGTCTATTAAATCCCATACGGGCACTGAATTACACAGGTGGGTCGGCCTCTTTTTTTGAGTTATTGTAGAAGTTAGAAGAGAGTTTCAGATCCCCTGGAACCAAAATTATGGATGAATATGAGCCATTGTATGGGTGCTGGGGGACTGCCCCCCTGTGCAGGAACAACAAGTGCTCTTAACTCCTGAGTCATCTCTCTGATCTAGAGAGGACTGTTTTTATGATGGTTTTAACTAAATATTTTAGAGTTTAGTGAAGTCAGTGATTTCCTTTAAAAGGTAAATGAAATAAAATATGAGTGTAGGTCATGGAGGATATTTCATATTTTTATCTGTTGACATGGATATTTCAGCTCTTAGAAAATATCAGCTTTGACTTTTCAATAGTAGTAATCATTCAAGGCTAGAGATTCTCCAGTCAAGTGGTACCACTTTGTTTTTCTTAAACTGGATTATGTATCATCCCTTAGCTTTAATATTCATTCATTTGATGTTATCATTGCCATCCACGTATCTATTTTGGCTTCCAAGTTTCTCTGTTGCAATGCAATATCAGCCTCAGCTGTGTGATTTTTTTTTTTTTTTTTTTTTTTTGGTTTTTCGAGACAGGGTTTCTCTGTGTAACAGCTCTGGCTGTCCTGGACTCGCTTTTGTAGACCTGGCTGGCTTCGAACTCACAATGATCCACCTGCCTCTGCCTCACAAGTGCTGGGATGAAAGGCGTGCGCCACTACACCCGGCTTTCAGCTGTGTTTTTATTTGGAACTGAACCATGGCCATAATTGTAGAAAAGACTGAGGATGTCTTCAATGTTCATAGTTCCTATGTTTCCTTCTACCGTAAATCTGAATGTGAGGATGCTCAGAAACTTTGTGAAGTTGAAAAAGAGTCTACTAAAGAACTACAAACAGTTTTAGAAGTAGGAACCACATGCAACTTTTGCCTCTTATCCTGCTTTACTTGCACATGAGGTTATTTAGACTGCATGTCATTTGATGGCTGTGCTCTGGTTACCCCTTGAAGAGGCATGGCCCCCATGGAGAGTCTCACTGTCCAAAATTTCCTGGGTGAATGGCTTTATTTAAGAGATTTAGGCTCTCAGAATTTTCACTTTTGAACAGTAATGAGAATATTAATAGCATATAGCACGTAGTGTTGATATGAGAAGAAACTACTACCTTTAGTTTAACATGTTGCCCAGAAGCTAAGATGCCACAATATCAATATTTTTGCGATAACAAATGCAAAGACTTCATCAGCATGTTTGGCATTGTGCTATATTATTTTATGTGCAGGGGATTAGTCTTCATTTGGTAGAAAGAGGATGTGAAATCCTTCTTGGTCTTCAGTCCTAAATGAGCAAGGAATAATTGTTACCACAGGAGTCTGGCTCCTACCCACTGTGCCTATCTCCTGTCTTCTCCCCAGAGTTCTCTTACTGGCTGGCTGTAGCCACCATCACTCTCAACTATATGCTCCATAATTGCTGTTCCCTCTTTTTACAGACATTAATTGGCGTGTTCTTTTCCTTCTCATATTTGTTCAACCATCACTTTACCCGTGAGGTTCTGACTAAACTACCTCATAGAAAATAATAAGAACCTCCCACTCAGCTTTATTTTGGAGGGATAAGGCATGTCCAGGCACATTCTACAAGTTTATTTTAAGCTCAGTCAGAGCAGGAACTGAGAACTCCAGCACTGCTCACAATGCTGGATATGTGTGTGTCTGTGTCTGTGTGTGTGTGTGTGTGTGTGTGTGTGTGTGTGTGTGTGTGTGTGTTTGTGTGTGTGTGTAGTGTTTAGTAAGGGTTTGCTAAACCAATAAATAGGAAAAAAGGTCCTTTCAGGTATAAAATGGAAGTTTGCAAAGGGCTGCAAGGAAAATTAACATGTATAGAGAGATTAAGGGCGGGGTAGGAGTTCCAGGTAAAAGGCACAAAACTAGCAAAGGCAAAGAGGCAAGAAACTAGCTTAATAGCAAAACTTCGGGATATCAAAATTGCTATTATCATTGTCTCCTGTAAAACTACTCTGCCAAAGCCACAGCAGCAGTATTTCCGACTAAGGCCCCGCCCACTGTGACGGATCAGGTATGGACCTCAGGCGCCATTAGATTCCGCCCCTTAGAGGGAGAGGCAAGCCAAAGTTGCGCAAGCGCATTCACGCTCGGGCCAATGCCCGGGCCTTTGGGCCCGAGGCGATGGTGTTGCACAGTCTTCTGTGATAGAGATTGTGGCAGCAGTGGTGGTGGTGGTGGCGGTGGTGGCGGCGGTGGCGGCGGCGATAGCTACAGCTACCCAGTGGTCCCGCTGTAGCCTGACGCCACCCTACCGCAAGGCTGTGTCGAAGCAGGAATGTCGCCTCCGCTGCTGCTGCCGCGGCCGCCTGGCTGGCATCTGTTTAGCTTCAGCTGGTTGGTAGGCTCCTTCTGCTTCGCCCTGGAGTCCCCAGCGCAAGGCAACTCTGCTACAGGTGCAATTCCTCCTTCCCTGCCATATCCAACCTTCCCTCTTCCTGCTAATGTTTCTTCTTTCATTTATCTTATTTTCCTTTATCTCTCTTCTCCCCTCCCCCCACATTTTCATTCCTCTTCATCCTCTATCCATCTTTTCTTCCATCTATTCAGCCTCCATTCATCCATTACTCCTTCCTGCCTCTCCCCCTCCTTTCCATCCCTTCATGTTTTTCCTCCAGCACATCATCTTTCTTTTTTTTTCATTAATTTTGAGAATTTCCTAAATGCATACAACATATTTTTATAACACCCTTACTGCTCCCCCTAACTCCACTCAGGTCCATCCCATTTCCAGCGTCACTCCCTCTTTTTGTTTTTATAACCCACTGAGTCCATTTTGTACTGCCCATATGTACATGGGTGTGGGGCCATCCACTGGCACACATTATGTCTCTCTTAACAGCCCATCTATCCATTTTCCTTACTTTCCCTCCTCCCACCCCTTCCACCCTTCCTTCATTCTTGCCTTCTATCCATCTTTCCTTCATTTTACCTTTCCATCTTTTCATGTGTCTTTTCTATTTCTTCCTTCTCTTCATTCTTTCATCACCCTCCATCTCTGTTTCTGTCTCTCTTCCTCACCGAGGCATGAGGACATAACCAATATCTAACACTCTCACCCTGGATTAGGACTTCTATGCACACGACTCCCACCCTTGCTGAATCAGAGCTCTGGTTTCCTTTTCTAGATGGACTGTTAAGGTGCAGGGGCTAGCCTTGACTTATCTCATTACCCTAGGGAGGGGAGATTTCAATATGAATGCATGTAATATGACCAAAATCCCTCCCTTTTCCTGTGCAGATGCTCTGAATGTCCTTCTGATCATCGTGGATGATCTTCGCCCCTCCCTGGGCTGTTATGGAGATAAGCTTGTGAGGTCCCCAAACATTGACCAGCTGGCGTCTCATAGCATTCTCTTTCAGAATGCCTTTGCCCAGGTATGTTCTGGGAACTTTAGGTGTGGATATGTGTTTCTTTGTGTATACACAGTAAGGATTTGTGTGTTGCTGCTCTAGAGACTTCCTCGAAAGGGGGAAGCAGAGCTTAGAAAATGGAGGCCTAGGCAAGTCCTGCTCTCCACTGTCAAGGAAGCTTGTACTTGCAAGGATTCCCCTTCTCCTTGGGTGGAGACTACTCCCTGGCCCTAACATGCTTGGTCAGCTTTCAGCTAGAAATGGGAGCTACCTAAAGCTGAAAAATCCAACCTGTGGGTCTGCCAGCTGAGTTGTGGGTGGTTAAGAGTTAGCCATCTATCCATGGCATTTTTCCTCCCTGAATCTCCCTTCAGGGCTGCGCTCCAAGAACATCACCCTTTCTAGGTACCTAGGGGTTACATTGCATAAGAAAACACACACATACATCTGCTGTTTTGAGACCCTGACTGCAGTCTCTCTTTGCTGGGAAGACAGAAATCTCTAGTACCTGGGTGAGGCTCAAATCCCCCTGATTGGCTTTTGAGATCTGCATGACTCAGTTGCCAGGCTGTTGCTGAGGATCTAGAGAGGTTGCTTAGTTACCTTGAAGCCTGCAGACACATTTGGCTGTGATGATATTGTTGACATTTACTTCTGCTTCCTGACAGCAAGCAGTGTGTGCACCAAGTCGAGTATCCTTCCTCACTGGGAGGAGGCCTGACACCACGCGCCTGTATGACTTCAACTCCTACTGGAGGGTACACTCGGGAAATTTTTCCACCATCCCACAATACTTCAAGGAGAATGGCTACATGACCATATCCGTTGGGAAAGTCTTCCACCCTGGTACTGTTCAGTTACCAAAGCCTGGATTTCCCTTTCTGTGTCTGAATACTGGAATCCCTTGCTGGGTTTGGGACTATCTTTGTAGTGGTCTTTCCCCTGACACAGGCTAGGTAACTTGTTCATTACTGACCTATGAAAAACAGCAACAAAACAAAACAAAACAGTTCTTTAACTTAGTTTTATGTTCACATTCTAAATGAAAAACAATAGAAAGAAACAGTTTTTAGAGGTCAGACTCATGCAGTTCCTTAGGTTGTGGCTATTGAAGAGGCAGTTCTGGTGTCACTCTGTGCCATTCAGGATACCTGTCTGTAAGGTTGGGGGTGAGGAACCCTCATCTAAAGACCTTGAATGTCCAGAGGTACTGTGTATATGTGATGTTCAGGTATGGGCTGAAGCTTGATGGAAGCTTTCTCTGTGAGTAATGTCAGAAAGAGGAAGTTGATTGGATGTCAAGTTCTGACTTTGCATACTACCCGATAGATAAACTGGTTGTTTACTTCTGAAATGAAACATAAACAACGCTTCAAAACAGATAGAAGGATCACATGATTTCTTGATTTCAGGAATGGAAAGAAACCAAGGAATGTAAATGTGTAATTGGACCACCCTGTCATGTTTGATGTATTCCTACTTGTTTTCTGATTTGTGGTCATGTTGTATTTATAATTTTATACCCTGAGTGAGAGTAAATATTTCCCATTATATTACACTGTACCAAAATCCATTTGTAATGACAGCACAGTAGTCTGGCATACTATTCAGGCTTATGGCTTTTCACTGATGTGACCATCACTGGAAACAGAATTAACTACACTGGGCAATAGAATCAGGGATGTGGTCACCTGGCCGTGGTCTCAGTGCTGCCATTTCTTCGCCAGGTGGCTAACTTTGGCTAGTTGTTTATGTTCTTTGAGTCTCACATTCCTTATCTGGAAAGCTGGGGCTGTAGTTGATTTGATGCCCTACTAAGGGAGCATGTCAATGTGGGCATCCGTGAGTGTGAGGTGTGTTTAAAGTGGTAGATCCATGCAGTTGATGATACTTTATCAACAAAAGGAGACAGCTTGAGTGTCTCCAAGAGCTCTTTGCACATTATTATAACTGACAGGCTCAGGCCCTTTCCTCTGGAACTTAGCTGGCAGTCCAGGTGGAAAACAGCAGTCAGTTTTAAAATAACAGGCCCAGTTTTGAAAACAGTGTGTCAGAAATCAAAGCTGATTATCAGTTGAACTTCCTAGTTTGGTAGTTACAACACTGCTTGCCTGAGGACATCTGGAAAGGTGAATATTTTGTAGAGGAGGAGATTATACTTTGGGAAGGGAAAGCAAACAAAGCCTGTGCACTGTTCTTGATCTCCTTCCTGGTGACTACATTTAGGGATATGGTTCTCTGTGCCTTACAGACCCCTCACCTCCAAGGCACTTCTGAGCTTGGGACAGCTGGCAGTTATTTTTTGGTTTTACATGCTATTTGTTTTGCTTATAGACAGTAAACTACTAAGCTTTGGTCTGGATATATGTTTTACAATTGAGTACTTGTGATATTGGAGCTGAAGGCATGGACTTGAGTTTTGGCTCATTATCTATTGGATTGGCACTGTGCAAGGCATGGGACCTTTCTGAATGTCCCTATGTTCATCTGTCTCATGGTGGTGACAATGCTTTTGCTTTCTCTTTAGGTACTTACTGCTTCCTTAGGATAGTAGCTTGGGGTCTAAGGAAATGCACTGATATGCCAGGCTAGCTGATCTTGTCATTTTGAGTCTCTTTCATAGATAGAGAATAGTATAAATTCACAAAGTTTAGGAATTGGCAAGTTAGATGCTCATTACTAACGTGAGGACCTGGGCGGCGGTTGGTCTTAATAGAAACATATTAACTAGCTTGAGCTCCTGATTTCATAGGTGACGAAACTGAGGCCCAAAGAGGGGAGGAGCTACTGGCATAGTTATTCAATTTTAATTTGGCAGAGGGGTACTGAAAGACCTTTCACATTTTATTCAACAACTTTCTGTCCCTCTCCATTTAAGGTATATCTTCCAATCACAGTGATGATTCTCCATATAGTTGGTCTTTTCCACCTTATCATCCATCCACAGAGAAGTATGAAAACACTAAGGTAAGTCTGTATGCGGGTTGAGGAAACACTCTTCTTGCCTAGCAAATGAACTATTAAATATATTTCATTTTCTTTTGAACTAGTGGTGCTATCATATTTGTAGCTTTTGGTTGTTGTAATGTGTCATAGCAACAGACATGAGGATCTTTAACAATTGGTTTGGTGGGCACACTGAGTACCTTTTTGTGTGATTTTTTTTATAGTGTATTATTACATAGTCCAGGCAGGCTGATTTGGAACTTGCTCTGAAGCCCGGGCTGGCCTCAGATTTGGAATCTTCCTGCCTCAGCTTCCCTTGTGCTGCTGGAATTCGAGTCATGAACTGCCACACCTGGCTGACTAGGGTATTTCTTCTTCTAAAACCTTAAGTCCAGTCAAGGTTGCAGCTCAATCAGTAAAGTGCTTGCTCTGAAATCATGGGGACTGGAGCTTAATCCCTAGCAGCCATCAAGAAACCAGTGTTGGGCACACAAGCAGGTCCCTGGAGCATGGTGTCCAGCCAGCCTAAGCTAATGTCTCAGTGAGAGACCCTGTCTCAAAAAACAAGGTGAATAGCTTTTGAAGAACAACAGAGGTTGACCTCTGCTTTTCACATGTACCCTCCCCCTCCCCCAGATGTGCACTGGCATATATACAGGCACATGTGTACACATGTACAAATAATAAATTAAAACCTTAACTTTAAGCAATAGTGTGATAAGTTCACTTAATGGATTTTTGATAGTCCTTCTATATGGGGTTTTGAGCTGAGGATCATATGCTTTTGATGGTCTTTTGATAGTTTATTTGGGTATCCTTTAATTAGTTATGGTCTGGAGACAGGATTCACAGCAATAAACTGAGTGTTATGTTGTTGTTGTCCCTGTCTGGAGAAAGGACAATACTTTGCTGGTTCAGTTCTGCTTTTACTGTGTCTGTTCACCCTGAGTGGCTTAACACCTTGAGGACTGATGATCGTGCTGTTCATTCAGTATGCAATTGTCAGGATTTCTATAGATTGAATTTAGTAGACTGATGTTACATATTTTGTTTTGAAAGACATGTAGGGGACAAGACGGAAAACTCCATGCCAACCTCCTTTGTCCTGTGGATGTGGCAGATGTGCCTGAGGGTACCTTGCCTGACAAACAGAGCACCGAGGAAGCAATTCGATTGTTGGAAAAGTCGAAAACATCAGTCAGTCCTTTCTTCCTGGCAGTTGGGTATCACAAACCACACATACCCTTCAGATACCCCAAGGTAAAGAGCTCCCTGAGTGCTGATCCAATACAGCCAATATATCTGTGATATCTGTGTTATTTATTCACAGAGAGGCATTTGTGTATTGAAGATGGTCATAACATACTGGGATTCCTAATGAGTACTAGGTGTACTTGGAATGATGGTAGTCAAAGTTCAAGAACAAGAAGTTGTATTAGAATATTTAAGAATCTCATAAGAAGCCAGGTGGTGGTGGTGCGTGGAGGCAGGTGGATCTCTGTGAGTTCAAGGCCAGTCTGGTTAGTATAGAGAGTTCCAAGGCAACCAGGTCTACATAGAGAAACCCTGTTTCAAAACAAAACAAAACAAAACCAACCAGCCAATCAACCAACCAACCAACCAAACAAACCAACCAACAAACAAAAGAATCTTGTAGGAAATGCTTAGCTTTCCACTTTCCCCCACTGGATGTTTGATTTCTTTTGTTTCAACTCATCATGCAGGTGGAATTGTATAATGATGTCATACAGAGGTGAGGCAAAGCCAACAGAAGCCAAAAGGGACTGTCTTTGGGAGATGATCCTAGGAAACATGAAGTCCTCTTCCCTAGCTGCCATTCCTCTCTAAGACTGTCACATTAGACTGTGGGCACAGGAGACAGAATTGCTCATTGTCACTTCAAATCATGTGCTTGTTTATATCATTTAGAATGTGTAGTCCTTTTAAATAACCTTTTCTCGGTTTTCTCTGCTTTCTTTTTCCTGGGCCTGAGCCTTTTCACTTTAAAAAGAATGTCCCTTTATAAATGAGAGTATGGACTGGGAAGTATGCTCTTTGATGCTGTAGGCATCTTGTTTGATGAGCCTTGAGGATCTTGCTCTCATAGCAGGAGCCCTCAGCCCCTTTGGAAGAAGCTTGTAACATTCAGCAAAAAAGAATTCACAAAGCCACCTAGTGGCAAGCCTTCAGAGGTAGAATGCTGGCCCATGTCAGGCAACTGGGAACTTTGATTTGGGAGACTCTAAGTGGTTTTGGCAGACATGTTGTATGCTGACTCACTGCTCTCCTTATAGAAACCTGAAATTTTATGGTCCAGGTGGAGTACCTACGTGATGAACCCCATGTGAAAACTGGGTGTTGCAGTTTTAATGAGCTTCACTTGTTGGCATCATTGTACGTGCACTGTCTTTCAACTAGCCTCCTGAGTGAAATTCCTGGGAAAGGACTCTGAAGCTCAGCATTAGTTATTTCCAGATTTGCCTTCATGGTTGCTTCTCCTTTGCTGGTCAGGATTGAAATCTTTTCACTTTAGTAAATGAGACCTTCTGTGAGTTCCTCATGATTCACTGAAGCTGAGGGAGGTTTTGAGCCCACTGTGCTTCATCACACCTTTGTATTTTGGGAGTAAGTGGGGGTGGGGCAGGAGCAGAGCACCTGTCTATGAGAGGAGAGAACAGTTGGTACTGTCATTGTCGGAAACATGGTTTAGGATTTTGTTGGTGTTCCGATCTTAGGAGAGTGCATACGGTAGAGAGCAGGTAAGTGATGGCGAGTACCTGGAAACATTAGCACTAAGTAAATGTATCATTACTTCCAGAGAACACAAGCTTGTGCTTTCTCAAAATAACTAGCAAACTTGTTCCTTTGTATGATTTTCTCCTAGGAATTCCAGAAGTTATATCCCTTAGAAAACATCACCCTGGCTCCTGATCCTCATATCCCTGATGGCCTGCCACCTGTAGCCTACAACCCCTGGATGGACATCAGGGAGCGGGAAGATGTCCAAGTCTTAAACATCAGTGTGCCCTATGGCCCAATTCCTGTTGATTTTCAGGTACCAATGTTATCCTTGGGGGATAATTTATAAGGCACTAAATGGTGTGATTACTATTGGTGAGGCTACTTTTGAGTTCAAGGCCAACTTTGCTCAATATAATGAGATCAAGGCCAGTTTGGGCTAAATAGTAAGATCTTGTTTTGAAAAGCCAGAGCAAACAAAACCATTTCTCATGCTTTTTCTTTTTGGGCAGCGGATTTTTGTTGCTATTGACATGTGCAGTGTTATACAGATCAAGGCCCCTTACTAGTACCTTAGCTTCCTAAGAAGGAAGCATCCAGACTTACTATAAGCAGGCACAGGGATCAGATGCAGTTTGAGTGAACCTCCATAGCTCATGGGGCATTAATTGGTAACAGTTCATTAATTGTAGGATATCAGCAGCTGTTTGGAAGCCACAGCTTAGTTTGCTGGTACTTTCATTTCTTCTTTGGGAAAGCCTAAACTGGCACTAGCCACTCCTGGGGTGACTGAGTGAGCTGAACCTTGGCACAGAGGTAGATGGCATATCATGGTGGTGCTGTCAGCTGTGATGTCTGGTATCTCTTTGATCTAATATGGAGAAAGAGCAGCCTCCAATTTAGTCATTTAGTTGTGTTGAGTCATCCTCTCATCCCTCAGCCTCTCCTGGGAGTAAAAAAGGCATGTGGAGACATTCTTTCTGAAGTCTTAGGACATAAATGCTATAACAGGTGGTAGTGGGTAAGAGGGCAGCATTTTCAAAGTGTGTTCTTTTGACTGTATCAGATTTGCTAGGCAGGCTTTTTAAAAGTACAGAAGTACAGAATTCTGGCCCACCTATGCTTATAAACACCCCCCTCTTTCTCTGTCTTTCCTTTTTTTTGTTTTAGTTTTTGTGATACTAGTGATTGAATCTAGGACCTCCCATACACAAGGCAAGTACCCTACTACTGAACTGTATTCCTAGCCCTAGAACTGAAGATGGGACCAAAGAAACCACGTTTCCTCAGAAAGCATATCGGGTGGTTTTGATGCACTCAGTGATTTGCGAATCACTGCAGAAGAATATATTTTAAAATGAAGCAAGTCCAATACATAAAGATATCTTTTGTTGCTGTTTGGCCCCTGAAGGTGTATAGTCAGAGTTCAGTGGTAAGGTGTTGGCATTCCTTAGAGTTGTGTGATTCCTGAGTTCAGAAAGCAACACATGTGACAGTTTGCCACTAGCTTCCTAGTTCTGAACTGTCAAGTCTGATAACAAGGTGGTTCAAACTACAACTTTAGGTCTATACCTGAATATTTTATTAGTGACAACTGAAATGTTCCTCCACAATAGACTGGATGTCAGGAAGGACTCTAGGCATTTGGGTGTTCAGGCTGGATGAGAACCATACTGTTGTCAGGTGAGGAGACTGCTGTACAACTTGGTGGGGGGGAGCACAGAGCTGGTGCCAAGTGGAGCTGCTTCAGCCTCATGGACACGTAACTTCAAACTCCCATGGTTACTTTTGTCCATTCAGAAAAGTTTTTTTTGAATTCACTTTCTACCCTGTGCCAGTGGCCTGATCCCTGTCAAGTTGCTGTGTCTGACTTCCTTAATCAAACAGAGCAGGATGGGTAAAAGTTTTCTGTGATAATGCTGACTTCAGGTTTTTAGTGAAGTGTGTAGAGAGTCTGGAAGTACACAGGGCAGTTTCACCTGCATAGAGAGACCCTTCAAGTTCTGTGCCCCTTATACTCATAGCTGTTGGGAGTCAGTAGTCAGTATGGCTCATATTGTCACTTGTGTGATCTTGTGTGTGTTGGGCTGTGCCTCTCATTCTCTGTAGATCTGAACAATGCTCCCTGGCTTGTTGCAACTTTGGATATCTTTTCTAAAGTTCACGTCTCTCCTTCCTTCAGTCTCCCAGTTTTATATGTAGGCCTACACCTCCTTGGTTGCAAGCCTGGCTATGACCTTGCAGCTCCTTTGCTTGCCTTTCTCGTTGCCCCTCATCCCACTCTGTCTTGGGGAAGGAGGTCCCATGGCATGACTCTTCTTGTTCTTGTGTTCTCCTCAGCACAATTTTCCCATTTGTAGAACCCTAATCATGAAATAGTCCAGCCATGAGCGCTGCTAGAGAGACCCCCTATTGCTACTAAGCAGAGGTTCTCAGCTGCCCAGGTGAGCTCTTTGTTTTTTGGTGAGATCTATTCCTACTGATGTTCTCTACAGCCTCTATGCTCATGTTGCTTTGAACATGTCTCTCACCTCTATCCACTTCTTTTCTTTCTCTTTGCTGCTCTGCTCCCTCAACTACTGTTTGAGAGCATGGAAGAGTGGCCTATTCTGGCTGCATCCATGATCTTCCTAGTCTGTTTGTTCTTCATCTTTCTCTGCATGGCCTTCTGCCTCCCTTGATCACTAGGAGTTCTCACTGTGTCAGATATTGACCTCGGTGGCAAGATCTATCTTGTAAGCTTCTACCTTCTTGGTGCTACTTTCTCATTCTTTACCAATCTAATCTAAGCTATCCGACTCCTGGGCTTCTTGACAACCTTTCTGCCTTCCCTCTATTTCAGTGTATATAACATGGTTCTCTTGTCTCCCACTTAGGCACTGCTTCTTGGTCAGTTCCAGCCCTCCATCTTGGCCTCTCTTCCCATTCTCCATAATTAACCTCATCTGAGCCCTGTTGTTAGATTAATCCAAGAACCACTCTAGCTGAGACATCTCTCCTGACTTTCTGACACACAAGTCTACCTTGCTGTGAGCTATTCCCAGGCAGATGATTGTGGAGACCCTGCTTCTGTTGTTCCACATGGCTAGGCCACCACCCCTACTCTGCCTTTTCTCCTTCCTCCTATACTGTGTCCCTTCCTATCACATGTAGTAAATAATGCTATTGCTGAATGTGAATTTTTGTTACCCTTGACTTTCTCATGTTCCTCTGACACCATGTTCCTTGCCTGTATCCACTCCTGATTGATCTCCCTAAGTTCCTCTTAGGTCTGCCCTCTTCTCTGAACACATCTTTCTGGACCACTGTAGCATATTTTTCTTTTTAATTTTTTCCATTTTTTGAGAAAAGGTCGCATTCTGTAGCTCCAACTGGACAAAAATGCATGAGGATACTTCTGCCTTAGCTATATAAGTGTCAGTTTTACAGGCATATACACCATACCTTTCTGCTTTTCTTTCAGCAAGTATGCTGAATTCTTCTTAAGTGCCAGCAGTGACCTGGTGCTAATTTGTTTGAAATGTCTAGAATCTGTCCTGCTGTTGCCACAGGACTTTTGCTAACCTGTAGCCTATGTTGTATTACTTCTATGACTTGAAAAGAGTTTCTTGGCCTACAGCCTGGGAGTTTCACTCCCTTAAAGAGCTTCCAAGTCTGTCATCTTGCCCTAACCTAGTGTTTCTTGTCTGCCTTCCTTTGTCATTGCATAGCTCTGAATGTGCCCTGCTCTTCCATGACTCTACTTTGTTACATGCATAACAGCTGTTGCTTTAGAGCATCTTGCTCATATTTGGATGATACCCATGGAAACTCCTCTGTGAAGCTTTCCCTTATTTATCCAGACCAAGTAATTTGAAGGGTCATTTCTCTATGTCAATCTTGATCCTTCTGATAATGTATATGTTTACTTATCTGTCGTTGTAGTCTTATTATCTAGGTGGTTCAACAGGTCTGAGGATCACGCCTGCTTTTTTGTTGCCTCCTTTCCATGACAGCATAGGCAGGAGGTGTCTTGATCCCCAAGAGAATTAAATTTCTCTAGGCTTCAGACTGAAAAGTTTTATTTACTAAAAAGTATATGCAGGCATATATTTCTGCATAATCCTTCTATAAACATAGATGTTTATCACTGCAAGCCTATGATGGGACAAGTCTCATGACTGTCCTTACCCAAGCAGTGACAAGTAGCAGCTGAAGGTCCATTTGATAAGGCAGGGGCCCTGAGGATGGCAGAAGATTGGGCTGATCTGGTAAGTGATTATCTTGCTTACTACTACTTGGGGGGTACTGGGAGAGGGATAATAATCTTTGCCTTAAGGCTTGTGAACGATAATGGAGAAGTCAGTCCAGGAAGAGCTTTTGGCTTTGTGGGTTTAGACTTCCAGTCCCATCAATCCCTCTTTGGTTTATGGACTTTGACCACTCTCTTGCCCTTCATTGTTCTTCTGCCTATTGAGAGTTTGTTAGAAATGAGCTATACTTAACAGCTTGTTTCATGAATTTAATCAGTTTCCACTTCTTGCTAGGTAAGAAAGTCGTTGAGGAAAGGTCTACTTAGGGTCATTATTAGGGGTTAGTTTGTGTCCCCTCCCCACAGATATATTGATGTGTTTATAACTCTTCATGCCTCAGAATATAGCTTGCTTTAAATTAAGATGTAGTCATACTGATCAAGTCCCTAATCCAGCATGACTGTTGTCCTGATAAGAAAGGGTCAAGTAGGGAAAATAGTGACAGAGACAGATTCAGGAAGAGCTGCATGTGAAGATGGAGACAGAGTTATAGTGACTGCTGCAAACAAAGAGTGCAGGCACCTCTAAAACTTTCAGAGAGGGCCCTTCCCTCTCTATGGCTGGGAAACAATCCATGTCTAATTTTTCAAGTCACCTGGTGGCTTGAATTGAGCTAAGTGGTATCTTTGGCATACCCCTCATCAGAGAATGTTTGGCTCTGGGCATACAAGAGTTAATGGGTCATTTTCTGTTTGCATGTTCATTTCATTTCTAGGAACTGTCTAGAATATACAGAGTAGACAGAAAGGAACAGTAATTGGCATCCATTTGCCATGATCTGTATCCTGAAGTAAAAGCTGATTAAATTTCAAACATGTCAGTTTGGTCCTGCAGATTGTTAGTCTGGCCTCTGCAGGCAAAGAGTTGTAGAGGGTAAGAAAAAGAATGTTAACTTTAAGCTAAGAACATTATCAATCAGTGGAGAGGTTGGGATTGGGAGAGATGTTTGTTCAGGTAGCTATCCTCTTTGTATGCCCAGGCAATTAAAATTGCTCTCACTGTTGGATTTTTTTGTTTTTTTCATTTGTAGCGGAAAATCCGCCAGAGCTACTTTGCTTCTGTGTCATATTTGGATACTCAGGTTGGTCATCTTTTGAGTGCTTTGGATGATCTTCATCTAGCAAACAATACAATTATTGCTTTCACATCTGATCATGGTAAGCATTTTTCAGTGCACTGGTGAATTAAACATCTCAATTTCCTATGAAGCACACTTAGAAAAATTTCCATGTACATAGGGGTGCACTCTTGTGTAAAACAACAGTGCTCTGAGTCCGGGATCATGGGGAGCTTTAAGGACAACTTAGTTGTTCTTGGACCTCCATCTTGGATATGTGAGAATGGAGGCAGGTGTTACATCTTTTATCTTAGTTGTTTGTGAGAGAGGATTGTTTTTGTCTCTTTTAACATTGTAAAAATGCTTTATTATTTTTAAATTATGTATATATTTGAGTGTTTGTATGTGCACATGAATACAGTGCCTAGAGATGACAGTAGAAAGCTCCAGAGCCTCTGGTGCTGGACCCCTAAGTACTTGTGAACTGCCTCACATGTGTGCCAAGGAATTCAACCTGGGTCCTCTGGAAAAACAGGAAGTGCTCTGAACTGCTGAGCCACCTTTGCAGCCCCAGTTTATTTTGTCTTCATTTATGTGTGTATATCTGTATAAGTGTCTGTTATATGTGTGGGTGCCCTTGGAGACCACCTGGAATTATAGGCAGTTGTGATTCACCTGACATAGGCACTGGGAACTGAACTCCAGTCCTCTGGAAGAGCAGTAAACCCTTTTATGCACTGAATTGTACTTCCAGCCTCATGACCACAATAATGGCTGTGGCATTCATTTGTAGCTTCGGCATTGTCTGCATACTGAAGAAGAGATGTTGCAGGCTAGTCTCTGCAACATCCTCTGTCAAAAGTCAGTGACTGGTTGTGATCAATAAAGTACAGGTGTATACCATCGCTTCCCTTAGTTCACTCAAGCTTTTGACACCTGTGGCTATTTTCACAACATGAAATTCTCCACATGTAGTCATCGTCACACACTTTTGTCTTTAAAGCATGCTTATATGTAAGCAAGTTGGAAATTCCCAACCTGTAGTACTCACAGTATCTTTAGGAATGAGTACTTTAAATGAATGCAATGAATGCTAAGGATTTCTTTTTCTTTCTTTCTTTCTTTCTTTCTTTCTTTCTTTCTTTCTTTCTTTCTTTCTTTCTTTCTTTCTTTCTTTTTTTTTGAGACAGGGTTTCTCTGTGGAGCCCTGGCTGTCCTGGACTTACTTTGTAGACCAGGCTGGCCTTGAACTCACAGAGATCCACCTGTCTCTGCCTCCTGAGTGCTGGGATTAAAGGCGTGTGCAACCACGCCTGGCAATTACAGACAGCTGTGAACTGCCATGTGGGTGCTGATCCCTGGTCCTTTGGAAGAACAGTTAGTGCTCCTAACCGGAGCCATCTCTCCAGCCCACTAAGGATTTCTTTTTCTTACTCAGGGCTGAAAATTTGTATTGCTTTTTGCCTTCACATATAGATGTATATGATATGTTTTTAAAAAGATAAAGATAGGTGCTGGAGAGATGGTTCAGTGGTTAAGAGCACTGTCTACTCCTCACCATGTCTAAACCCTCACACAGACATACATGCAGGCAAACACCAATACACATAAAATGAACAAATAATGAAATATTGTGCATGATTATGGAGCTCATTGGTCATACAGCCTCAGTATTAAGAACCTGAAGCCCATGCCATGGTAAAGAGATAGACAGAGGGCAGGCTAGAGGAATGGCTAGCTTTCGGATCCCTATCATCCAGAAGAGTTGCTCAGTGCAGCTTAGTGGTAGAGTATGAGCTTAATAGGCACTGAAGTATGGTCCTGTCTTGGCAGGGGAGGGATGCTTATTTGCAACCTCTTGAAACAGATAAAATTCAATATGTGTGTGAATTCCTCATTACTTTAAAAAAGAAGATACAACAGTTTGAGAACTCAAGGCTGTTCCTTTTGAAGGTTTCTTTTTTTGTGGACAGATATCTGCCTTTGACTAAAGCAGCATTTATATGAATTATCTTTTATAATTCTACAGGGATTTCCTTGTCAAACTTATGAGCTTTGGTGTCCTCTTGTCTAAAGTAAATAAACCATAATATAATTATTCATTTTCTTTTATTGTGTGCTTTTTATGGCCCAGGATGGGCCCTAGGTGAACACGGAGAATGGGCCAAATACAGCAACTTTGATGTCACTTCCCGGGTACCCCTGATGTTCTATGTTCCTGGAAGGACAGCCCCACTTCCTGGAGCAGGCGAGAAGCTTTTCCCTTACCAGGACCCTTTTGATCCTGCCTCAGAATTTATGGATCCAGGTATAAACACACAGAAGTGATAATGCTTAGCAGTGAGATTGCCTTCGGTTTATATGTGAGTTACCTTATCAGACAATAAGCTGTCTCTCTTTGTGGTGTGTTAGAATTCATTCTCAATACTGTTTTGTATGCATATATTTCTTAGCATCTCCTATGTTCTAGGTTGGGAATATGTGGCAGAATCAGAGCTGACAAGAATGGCCATTGTTCATGAGGGCTTTCGGGAAGTCTAGACGGCCAAAGGAGCATGTGACATTCCCAAGGTGTACAGGCCTGTTTTGAGGTGACAACAGCATGTCAGACCTTAGAAAAGTGGCTGTAGACTGCTGGGACAAAGTATCCCCAACACACTAGTGGAATGATTCACATGTGTGTTTCACATCCTCCCTTTTTTGGGGGGACTTTTCCAATTTTGGGAGGTATTTTCCCTTTTGGAGCTCATTGACCTACTGCAACATACCAGGTTAATCTGCTCTGTACTCCCCAGGAGTGAAGGGCATTTACTTTTATTTCTACATGTTATTCCTTCAAAGCTTTGCAAGCAGGTACTCTTCCTGCTTGTGTGAGGTGGCTGGTGTAGGTTCTCTAGAGTTGTATCCTGAATTTATCCGTCTAGTGCACTTTTAGACATCAATCCTATACTTCCAATGACATTGCTCTTTTCAGAGGGCTTTTCTGTGAACTGTGATAAACTAGGCTGCCTCTTTTCAAGACTGGCTGGCCCCTGATTCCATCTTTAACACTTAAGTCTTACATTTTATGTTGATTGCTGTATAACTTGATCTTGGTTTTAGATCATCATTCTGGCCTTTCTGGATTTTTGAGTTTGCTTATATCATCCAGTTTTCTTTTTGCACATTTAGTTTTGTATATTGCATGCTCTATGTTTCTTTCAAACACCAAGAGAAAAATTAAACAATTTCAAGGCATGATTTTAATTAGTTATTGCTGGGACAAACCTGGTGGGTCAGAGTCCTTTTTGAAACTTGTTGGAAGACACTTAGCAAATTAGAAATCCCTATATTATAGTGTCATCCAGTTTTCTTTCCAGGTGTAACCTCTACTCTATCTTTTCTCTGATCATGAGTTTGTATTTCAAAGAGTTTGTCCCACTTAGTAGCCAGTTTTAACATGCCTAGAGTTGAACTTACACTGCTTCACCTTCATCCTTGCCTTCGAACCTTTTCTCCTTAGAAATTGCAATCGTCTTTTAGGTCCCAAAACCAAAAACCCAACCAGCCAGCCAACCAACTAAATAAAAAAGACCTGTAGACAGAGATTGGTAATGATTGCTACTCAGAGGCCAAATATATGCAAATCACATGCTCAAAACCTGTCTGAGATACAGAGTGAGGCCAGCCCTTGTAATTTACTGAGAACTCATCTCAGAAATAAAACTCATGCTCAGGATCTGACTCAATTGTAGAGTGTTTGCTTATCATGGGGTTTCAGTTCCTAGGTAGAGAGTTTGTGTAATATGGTTCAATTCCCAGTAATGAAAAAAAAGAAAGTTCCGAGTCTTTTCACCTCATATTTTCTTTATTTCATGTGAGCTGTGCACTCTAAGCATGCTCCTCTCAATTCAGAACCCGTCTCTGCCCATTCTCATCAATTCCACCGCCAGCAGCCTTCTGTTGTAGCAACTTTCCTAAGTCTCCTTGCTTGTGCCCTTAGTTCTCTAGAGTATTTTCTTCTTGTAGTATTACAAGTAACCTTTTTCAAACTCACTCAAAGCAGAGGTATGGATATAGCACAGTGGTGGACTTCTTGTCTGGGATGTACTGAAGACCTGACTTCTATCCATAGCACTGCAAAGATGAAAGTCAAAACCAAAAACAAAACCTCCAGATTCCAGTCCTACTCAGGAGCCTCCTGTGCTGTGCTCCCATCTCACTGAATAAATGTCTTCCCAATGGACCTCCAGGCCCTACATGACCTGATTGCCTCCTCATGTGTCTTAGAATTTCCTTTTGACAAGTATCCAGACTAGTCCTTCTGTGTAATGTCCCACACTCCTAATTCCTCTTGACTAGATTGAGGGTAAAACACCTTTTTTTTCAATGATGTACACATGTGGTCATATTGTCTTCTACTTTTATAGTGGTGTTTTGGCATAAAAGACTTTTCCTATGGAGATGCAACTGACACGTGCACACATATATACTCACCCCAAGAAAGGGAACCCATGACAAACTAAAGTAACAAGTACACCAAAGTCCAATTTGGTGAATCAATGAGTTTATTGGAGCTCCTAACAGGAGTATGGGTGAGGCTACTCCCAAGAGCACTGATAACTCAGAAGCACCTGCATTGCCGAAAAGCCCACCACAACATGGGTGATGACTCAGAAAAGCTGTGTCCCTAGAGTTCTCTAATACAAGTTTGCAGGGAGCTTATCAATTCTAAGAGATGGACCATGGACAGCTGGACAGGCCTTCTCTAGCAGTTGTCATTCAATGGATAGATATGCACAATGTGGTATGTATATGCAGTAGGGTATATACAATGTGCCATGTACATACAGTAGAATATTATTTATCCTTAAGAAGGAAGGAAATTCTAGTGTATAGTATAAAATGGTTGAGCCTTGAGGACATTATGTTAAGTGAAATAAGCCATGCACAAAGGATCAAACACCATCTGAGACCACTCACATGAGATATCTCTAGTAGTCAAATTCATAGTGCTAGAAAGTAGATTGAGTGTTACCAGTTGATGGTGGTAGAAAAATGGACAGCTGTTTGGTTTTAGTGAAGAGTGAACTGCTGAGGTGGTAGGGACAGCTATAAAAAGAACTGTAGAAGTGATGGTGATGCTGGCACAATGTGAATACACACATTGCCAGTAAAAAGTGGTTAAGGTTGTGAATTTCATGGTTTGTGCATTTTACCATGTTAAAAAGAAAATATGAATCAAATGCAAATATTTAGAAATGAGTAGTTTTTAGTAGACTTTTACACAGTGGATAGAGCTTTAATTGGTTAAACTTGTCTCAATCAATTATTTAGCTCCAAAATTTAAGTAGTTTAAAAGTGCTTCTAACTGACTGGAAACACCTTAATTTTAATCCTGCAATTACCTTGGATGGAAGAGTGAAGTCCTGAAGTAGTAGTATTTCTAGGCTGCTTTTGCTAAAAATGAATGTTGTATATGAAAATGAAATGGAGAACAACAGGTGATGCTCAGACAAGACCTCTACTTTGGCAACTTCTGCTAGTGGACTAGATCTAACTGTGCTGCTTCCTGTTTCAGGTAGGCATGCCATGGACATTGTGGAACTTGTATCTCTTTTCCCCACACTTGCTGGACTCGCAGGACTGGAAGTTCCCCCTCGCTGTCCCATCCCTTCTTTTCATGTTGAGCTGTGCAGAGAAGGCCAGAATCTCCAGAAGCATTTGCAGCTCCATGACTTGGAAGAGGATCCATACTTCCTTGGTAATCCGCGGGAGTCCATTGCCTATAGCCAGTATCCCCGGCCTGCAGATTCTCCTCAGTGGAATTCTGACAAGCCAAGCTTAAAAGATATAAAGATCATGGGCTACTCCATACGCACCATAGACTATAGGTATACTGTGTGGGTTGGCTTTAATCCTGGTGAATTTCTGGCTAACTTTTCTGATATCCATGCAGGGGAACTCTATTTTGTGGATTCTGACCCACTGCAGGATCACAATGTATATAATGACTCCTGTCATGGAAGTCTTCCCCACTCAGTGAAGCCTTGATTTCTACCAACCTCAGAGGGCACATACATATGCGTTCCCTTCCCCAGTTTTGGCTGGTGAAAGGAGGCATTAAAGATGGTCATCTTTTACTACCCATTGTATTAGACATAACCTGAGTGAGAAACAATGAAGACATGCATCAGCAATCTGGCCTAAGACCACGTGGCAGACAAACATTTTCATGTAGTCATTCTTAAGTTATAATTGGTCATTGGATTTGGGCTAGGCTGAAACTCTTCCATTATAAAAGCGCTCATAGCTTAGTCATTAAACAAGTACAAAGTGAACTTACCAAATGTAATCATACCTTTGTATATAAAGACCATGCTAGCCAAACATAATACTGTACTCAAATAATTTACTTGTTGAATTTAGTGCATTTTGAAAAGTAACCATGTATCTTTTAGTCAAAATAAAAGTAACCATATATCAGTTTAGTCAAAACATGTTAATGTGGGATTCATTTCTTCCTCAAATGTGAAATTAAGTAATAATTCTAGAGCAAGTGTTATATGGTCTGTGTTTAATTTTTGTTTCTAAGACTTCAGACTTAAAAATCAAAGGTAAAATACACATGGGATGATTAATATAGTTTTTCTTCATTAAATAATAAATAATGCTTAGTAAAGTATAGATAAAGTAAGAAATTCTGTTAACCATTTCAATTCTCTCTGGCCCAAATAATGATTTGATAGTAAATACTTGAACTCAGTGGCTATTTGTTTAAAAACTCTGTTAATTACATTGAAAAGCATTTAAAATACTATTCCCATGATTTGAATCATCCAACATAGTATTCCTATTCCTACTTAGAGAATTATAGATATTCATTTATCCTGGAGGCAGGAGGTATTCTTTTTTGGTAAAGAAAAAATTAATTTATGAAATGTAAATTATCTTGAGGCTTGTGGAAACTTTTCATTAATAGAGTCTAAGTAATTTTCAGAATCTAGTTCTGCATCCCCTAAGCATGAAAGGAACTGGAAAGGCTTGGGGGAAGGGTAAGCTTATTCCATTACTGACATGAAAGAAAAGTCATTTCTATATGTGGTGGAAACTGTTCAGTTATCAGTAGTCAACAGCTTTCTAAATAAACATACTATGTACTTGGTTTTGTATTAAAAATGTGTAATTTCAATAATTTTCTTAAAAGTGCCTCAGTGTCTCAAGGTAAATGTAAAACAAAATGTAACAAATAGCTAATTAGATTAAATTGCTGTCATGTATTAAATTGTAACCAAAAAGCCAAGATATTACTTTTAAGTCTGTGAAATTTCAAAGACAGTTTGTTTTTACTAATTGTCCTATAGAGGGGCAGATAATAGCACAGTGGTTTCCTGAACAACGAAGTGACTGTATTGGCAACAGCAATTTGTACTGCAGGTTTGGGATTGATGGTCCCATTCATCTCTCCTGATTCCCAAATCTGTTTATCATCTAGCAACTGGATTTTGTATATGGTTTGCTTCAGTCTTTTCTTGATCCTTATCTTTATTGCTCTCATTATATTCACTTACTCTCATTTTCACAATTTAGTTCAGAAATTCTTCACAACATGTTTTTATTTTGCTTAGCATCCATCTACTTCACAGTTATTGGGACAGATTTTGACACAGATTTGTATTTTACATCCATTTATTTTTCCTGTTTGACAATAGTTTATACACTTCATTTTTCCTATTCTATCTCCTGAAGCACAGATTTAGTGTGAGACCCCCCCTGAATTCTGCTTCTAATGAAGTCATAAGCCTGATGTTAGCCACAAGGCATATGTGGTTATTTAAATTTAAATTCATTGATGTGAAATAACATTTTAAAGGATTTCTGGTACATCATAATTCAAGTGCTCAGTACCCAGACTTAGAACCTGACTGGACAGAGCCACCCTGGATTCAAGCTGGATGTGTTGGTTCTGATTAGCAGGTTCCTACTGTCCTGCATTTGCCCACAAAGACAAATTATGTTTGCTTTAGGCACAGAGTAGAGAGTTTGCAGTGGCCTGTCAGCCTCTTCCTTCCACTTTCATCGCCATTACTTCTGTCCTCCCTTTCTTTCCCAAGTAGTTTACCTCCCCTACCTTTTCCTCCCCTGTTCCTTAAAGAATCCATGTGTCTTCCTAAAATCCCTCTTGACCCCTGCCCTTTGAGAACACCGTCAGTGCCTACTAAGGGTCTAGAAAGACCTCCGCTGAGCAGTCAGAGTCTTCCCTGGCTCCACAATGCCCCTTCCCTTGGCTGACTCTCCCTTGCTAATCCCTGCCTCCCTGACCCTTTTAGCCTGTGCCCTCTCTTCTTTGCTCCAACCCCTTCATGTCCATTCTTCATAGCCTAGCTACCCTGCCCCCACTGCTCTGCTTAGAAGCTGAGGCTATCAGGACTCTCTAGACTGTATTCTGGGGGAAAATAAACACATCTGAAAAAAATCTGGTATTTATTATACCTTTAAAAAGACATTTTTTTCCTCATTGTGAATTTGATGTGTTAATTATAGGAAAATTAGAAAGTGAAATGCAAGAAAAAGCGAGAAAATGTCTGAATGGTTTATACTGATTGTCACTTAATATCTTGTCCTTTTTGGGGTATGAATGTTTAACATTTCTTGATGAGCTATGTTCTTCATAATATAATTTCTGCTCTTACTTTCTAAACATGTATGACTACTAGTGATTTCTGCAGGTATTTTCTATTGCTGATAATATGTTATTGCATAGTTTTATTATATTTTTTTTTCTTTCTTTCAATTGTTTGAAGTTTAGGTTATTTCCAAATTTTCAGTATTATATATAATGCTGTGATGAATTTTGTGAACACAATGTTTTTATGTCTTTGAAAGTATTCCCTTAGGATAGTCTCTCAGTGTCCAGTCATCAAAAACAGCTCCGCTTCCTTTTCACTCTTGCTACTATAGCCTATAGCACACTAAAGCTAGAAAACAAAGTCAACATGCCTATCAATAAAAACAACAATATCAAGAAAGTAAGTCTGTAGTCCTACAATAATAGTGAAAATCCTGCTTTGACTTCTGATTCTTTGCTTACTAATATGAACCATTATTCTCTCTGTATGGTAGTTGGGTATTTGCATTTCCAGTTGTATGACTTTCTGTGGTCATGGTAAAGGTCTTGCCTTTTAGTGTAATAAAATACATTTCTCTGGTGTGAGAGTTTTCCTATATATTTGTACTAAGTGTAGAGCAACTCTATTTGGGAACTGAGTAAATACTTGTTTTACTTTGAAGTTCTTTTTTTGGGGGGGATGTCTTGGAATTATTGTTTTTCCACCTAATTATAAGAGTAATGTGTGTTCATTGTGTGAAATGTTAAAAAAGTTAAAAAAGTGATGAAACTAGAAAGAAGACCATTTTCTTAGTTGCTGTTTTGAAATTATTTTTATTTTATGTATATGAGTATTTTGCCAGGATGCAAATATAGTAGTAAACTATGTATGTGCTTGATGCTGTTGGAGGCCAGAACAAAGAATTGGATCCCCTGGAACTGCAGTTACAGGCTGTCATTATTAATACTGTGGTGCTGATAATTGAACCCAGCTCCTCTAGAAGAGCAGTCACTCCTTTTAACTGATGAACTATCTCTCCAGCACCCTTAGTTTCTTTTGCAGTTATGAAAACATACATAGACAAAAACAACCAAAGGGAGGAAGGCTTGTTTTAGTTCCCAGTCCATCATGAAATGCAAGCAAAGGTGTCAGGGTTGTGGTGGTTTGAATGAAAATGCCCCCCATAGACACATAGGAACTATTGGGAGGTGTGATCTTGTGAGGAGGAAGTGTGTTAGTGGGGGTGAGCTTGGATGTTTCCAGTGCTCAATCCAAGCCCAGTGTCATTCTTCCTTCTGCCTGCTGATCTAGATATAGAACTCTCAGCTACTTTTCCAGCACCATATCTGCCTATGTGCTCCCATGTTTCCCACCATGACGATAATGGACTTTGTAAGCCAGCCACAATCAAATGTTTTCCTTCATAGGAGTTGCCATAGTTATGGTGTCTATTCACAGCAATAAAACCCTAACTAAGACAGAAATTGATAACAGGGACTGGGGTATTGTGATAAAAGTTTAGGGCCAGATGCAGTGTACAACTTTAAACCCAGCATTCCAGAGACAGGCATTTGGATCTCTGAGTCTGAGGCCAGCCCCGTCTACAGATTGAGTTATAGGGCAGCCAAGCTTAAGCATGAAGGAAACCATCAAAAACAGAAAGCTGGTAAAGATGTAATTGAATGAGGGGGCTGTGTTCCAGCCCCAGCAAACAGCAGAATTTGGAGCTTCAGACATGTGGTTCTTGCTTTAATGTCAAGGATACAAGTAAGGGGTTATGGGATCTACCTCCACAGTTAAGGAAAGCTGCAGAGGCCATGTGTGTATCAGGGGTGTCCATGCATGGAGGCCTAGAGAGGCCATTGTGTGAAGCTATGAAGGTGAAGTCTGAATTGCATTGGATACCCCAAAATGTTAGGGATGCCAGAGTGATGGGATACATGCCAAAGAAAGCTGCTAACAAGTTATGGAACCAGCCCAGGAGAGAGAAGTATATTCAAAACACTGAAAGGAATTAGAGATTTGTAGAATGATTTGACATTTGACATGGAGATAGAGTTTGGAATTTGCCCAGCTGGTTTTTGTTCTTGCTTTGGTCCAGTATTTCTTCACTGTGCTCCCTTTCCTACCTTTTGGAATGTAAATGCATATTCTGTGTTGTTGTACTTTGGAAGTATGTTATCTGCTTTTTAATTTTGATTTTACAGTGGTTACAGTCAAGTGATTGCAATGAGTATCAGAAGAGACTTCAGACTTTAGACTTTTAAAGGGCATTGAGACTGATAGACTATGAGGACTTTTGAAGTTGGACTGGATGCATTTCTGCATAATGATATGGCTGCAAGCCTATGGAGACTAGATAGTGGAATGTGGTGGTTTGAATGAAAATGGCCCCTACAGCTTCAGAGGGAGTGGCATTATTAGGAGGTGTGGCCTTCGTACAGTAGGTGTGACCTTGTTGGAAGAAGTATGTCACTAGGGGTGGGCTTTGAGGTCTCAGATTCTCTAGCCAGGCCCAGTGCCACTCTCTCTTCTTGCTACTTGC
The DNA here is from genome assembly GCA_907164525.1 of Lophiomys imhausi. NCBI lineage: Eukaryota > Metazoa > Chordata > Mammalia > Rodentia > Muridae > Lophiomys > Lophiomys imhausi. The sequence goes on from CAJQZJ010000072.1 coordinate 2,919,105, forward strand.
CAATCTGAATGCAGAACTGGAGCTCTCAGTGATCTCCCAGCACCATGTCTGCCTACATGCTGCCATGTTTCCCACCATGATGATAACAGACTAAACCTCTGAAAAATGAGCCAGCCCCAATTAAATACTTTTCTTTATAAGAGTTGCCTTGGTCATGGTGTTTATTCACAGCTACAAAACCCTAACTAAGACAAAGACCTTGGAGCCCCTGGTCACATTCTACTGACAGTCAGAGAGAGTATTGAATATATGTGTGGTCGTGCTCTGCTTGCTTTGTACAGCCTAGGATCCTCAGACAGGGAATGGCCCTGCTGACAGTTAAGGTAGCTCTTCTCCACATCAGTCAATGTAATGAAGATAATCCCTCATGGGCCCCGGGTGATTGTGTATTTAATCAATGTGGCAACATTAAAAAATCAGAACCGCCCATCAGAATATACCTAATGTTGACATCTGTGTGTATTTCTACTTCCTTTTGGGACCACATTCATATGTGTAGATAAGGACATTTTATCATTTAATAGCCAGAGTCTACCACATAGCCTGTGTCTTAATTGTGATGTAGTGTAATATCAGTATTTTGGAGGACATGGCTTTATCATGCTGCCTATGCTGGCCTCAAGCTCAGCATACACCTACCCTCACAGATTTTGTGCTGTCACAGATTAAATAATATAGTAGTTTCTTTTCCAGAACTGGAGATCAAACCAAGGGATTCCTACAATCTAAGCAACTGCTATAGAACCAAGCCACCCACAGGTTTTAGCATTTTTTTACATGGTAGTTGGCAGGTATTGATTAATAATTACAACTACCACCTTTCCAGTGACAAAAATTCTGAGAATTTTCACAAAAATTCTCAAATTTTAACATGCGTTTAAAATCAGTAAAATACAAATCATAAAATTTACTATCTTAACGACTTTTTGGATGCAGTCTAACTGTAGTAATGGCTGGCCTGGAACTTACTATGTAGACCAGGATGGCCTTGAACTCACAGCAATCTTCCTCTCCCTTCCAAACACTGGAATTAGAGGCATGTGCCACTGAACTGTCCTGTCTTTTAAAAACATTAATATTTATTTATTTATTCAAGTTACATCTCAGTCACAGCCCCCTCCCTCCAACCCTCCCTGTCCCATTCTCCCACCCTTTTCCCCTTCTCCCTCCTCTCCCCGAGTGAGGGGTGTCCTATCCCCATCAAGCCCCCTGAGTTCAACAGTCACATGATGACTAAGAGCTTCCTTTTGCACTGGTCCCCAACATGGCATCCCAGCTAAGGTAAGGTGTTCTACTAACAAATACCATAGCCCATGATAGACACTGCACCCCCAACACTTGCTAAGACAAGTTGCCTATCATCTGTTTATGTATAGGTGGACCTAGGTTTGGTCTATAAATGCTTTTTTTTCTTTTTGGTTAGTGTTTCAGTCTCTTTAATCCACTAGGGGCCTAGGTTGTTTGATTCTGTTGATCTTCATGTGTTGTCACCTTTGAGTCTGTCTGTTTCTCTTCCCTCTCTTATACATGGTTCCCAGAGCTCCACCTAATGTTTGGCTGTGTATCTCAGCATCTGTTTTAATTCTCTGCTGGGTGAAGTTTCTTGCAGGGTAGTAGTGCTAGGTTCCTGTTCCTTTGGGTCTGTGGATTGTAGGATAGTTATCCTGAACTAAATGGCTAAAATCTAGTTACAAGTGAGTACATGTCATGTGTGTCTTTCTTGGTCTGGATTAGCTCACTCAGGATGAGCTTTTCTAGTTCCATCCATTTGGCTGCAAATTGCGTGATTTCTTTGTTTCTGAATGCTGAATAGTTATCCATTGTGTAAATGTACCACAGGTTTTTTTTTTTAATACATTCTTCAGTTGAAGGACATCTGGGTTGTTCCCTTTTCTATCTATTATGAAAAAAGCTGGTATGAACATAGTTGAGGAGATGTCCTTGTGGTTTGGTGAGGAATCGTTTGGACATATGCCCAAGGTCTTGAGGTAGAACTATTCCCAGTTTTCTGAGATATCACCAGACTGATTTTCAAAGTGGTTGTACAAGTTTGCACTCTCACCAGCAATGGAGGAGGGTTCCCCTTTCTCCACAACTTCTCCAGCATGTGCTGTCATTTGAGTTTTTGATCTTAGCCACTTTGACAGGTGTGAGATGGAATCTCAGAGTTGTCTTGAGTTGCATTTCTCTGACGATTAAGGATGTCGAGCATTTCTTCAACTGTCTCTTGGCCATTACAGATTCCTCTTTTTTGAATTCTTGGTTTATCTCCGTTCCCCATTTTTTTGATTTGATTATTGGTTTCTTGGTGTTTAATTTCTTGTGTTCTTTATAAATTTTGGATATTAGCCCTCTGTCAGATGTGGGGTTGATAAAAATCTTTTACTAATCTGTAGGTTGCCGTTTGTTCTGACAGTGTCCTTTGCCTTACAGAAGCATTTTAGTTTCATGAGGTCCCCTTTTCAGTTTCATGAGGTCCCATTTATTGATTTTGGTCTTAGAGCCTGAGGTGTTGGTGTTCTATTCAGGAAGTTGTTACCTGTGCCAATGAGTTCAAGGCTTTTCTCCATTTTCTCTTCAATTAGATTTAGTGTGTAGGCTTTATGTTATGGTCTTTGATCCACTTGGACTTAATTTTGTGCAAGGTGATTGATCTCAGCCATGAGTTTGATGATTTCCTGCCATCCGCTCCTCTTGGGAGTGTTTGCTTCTTTTTTTGTAGAGCTTTCAGCTGTGCTGTTAAGTTGCTAATATGAGCTGTCTCCAATTTCTTTTTGAAGGCACTTAGTGCTATGATCTTTTCTCTTAACATTGCTTTCATTGTGTTACATAAGTTTGAGTATGTGGTGCAGTCATTTTCATTGAATTTTAGTAAGTCTTTGATTTCCTATTTTCTTTGTTCCCTGACCCAGTGGTCATTGAACAGTGAGTTATTTAGTTTCCATGAATGTGTAGGCTTTTTGTTATTTCTGTTGTTGTTGAAGTCCAGCTTTAAACCATGGTGATCTGACAAGGAGTTATTTCAGTTTTCTTGTATTGATTGAGGCTTACTTTGTGACCAAATGTATGATCACTTTTAGAGTAGGTTCCGTGAGGTGCTGTGAAGAAGGTACATTCTTTTTTTGTTTGGGTGAAATGTTCTGTAGATATATGTTAGGTCCATTTGTTTCATGACCTCTGTTAGTCTCATTATTTCTCTGTTTGGTTTCTGTCTTGATGATCTGTCCATTGCTGTGAGTGAAGTGTTGAAGTCTCCCACTATTAATGTGTAGGGATCAGTGTGTGGTTTAAGCTTTAGAAGAGTTTCTTTTACAAATGTGGGTGCCCTTTTATTTGGGGCATAGATATTCAGTATTGAGATATCATCTTGATGGATTTTTCCTTTGACTAGTATGTGGTGTCCTTCCCTATCTTTTTTGATTAATTTTGGTTGAAAGTCTATTTTATTTGATATTAGGATGGCTATTCCAGCTTGCTTCCTGGGACTGTTTGCTTAGAAAGCCTTTTCCAAGCCCTTTACTCTGAGGTAAAGTCTATCCTTGTTGGTGAGGTGCATTTCTTGTATGCAGCAAAATAAAGGGTTTTATTTACAGATCCACTCTATAAGCCTGTGTCTTTTGATTGGGGAATTGAGCCCATTGATGTTGAGATATTAATGAGCATTGATTGTTATTTACTGTTATTTTGATGTATGTGGTGGTAGTGTGCTTGTGTGTTTCTTTTGGTTTTGTTGCAGTGTGATATTTTTTTTCCTATGATTCCTTCGGTGTTGTTTCCTTCTCTGGGTTGGAGTTTTCCATCTTGTGTCTTCTGTGGAGCTGGATTTGTGGATAGATTTTGTTTAAATTTGGTTTTGTCATGGATTATCTTGTTTTCTTCATCAATGATTGTATCTGTTGTTTATTGGCTCCTCCTGGTGCCCACTAGGTTTTGTCCCCTGGAGAGAGTTAAGGTATGGAGGTTGGATGTTCCCATTTGAACCTGTGTGACCCTGCGATCCAGAGGGTCACTGGTGAAGGTTGGTAGGGCTGCAGCCTCTGTAACTGCATCTCCAAGGAGTTCTCCCAGGGGCAGTGGAGTGGTATGCGGGTTTCAGGAGGCCAGAAGCCTCACTGTGTTGCTATGCAGTGGTTGTCTTGGGTCACTGGGAGTGCCTGGAGGCCAGAGGCCAGGGAAGCAATCCTGTAACTGCTAGTGAGATCTCTCTGAGTGACTCTCTCAGGGGAAGGAGACAGAGCAGAGACGCCTGAAGGACAAAAGCCTGACTGTCTCTGGCTCTGTGTGGCACTTGACCTGGGTTGCTGGAAGTGCCTGGATGTCAGAGGCCAGGGAAGTGCTTCTGTAGCTACTAGTGAGATCTCTCTAAGGAACTCTCCCAGAGACAGCAGGGCAGCACAGTGGCACTTGGAGTCCAGAAGCCTGACTGAGTATATCTGCCACTATGTAGTGGTTGACCCGAGTCACTGGGAGCACCTGGAGGCCAGAGGCCTGGGAAGTGCCCTGTGTCTGCTGCTGAGACCTCGCCGAGGGACTCTTCCATGGGCAGCAGGGCAGAGCAGAGGCACTTGGAGGTCAGAAGCCTGACTGACTGTCTCTGGCTCTATGTGGCAGTTGACCTGGGTCACTGGGAGTACCTGGAGACCAGAGGTCAGGGAAGTGCCCCTGTGGCTGCTAGTGAGACCTCTCTGGGGACACTTCCAGGAGCATCAGGGTGGTATGGTGGCTCCTGGGGGCCAGAAGCCTGAGTGTCTCTGGCCAGAAGTAATGTATTCTAGGACAGCTTGCCTGAGTTGGCATGGGTCTATGAGTTCTGCAGCATCACGTGTGTCGGGTTTGGAGTGGTAGTCTACCCCTGATGCTCCTAGGGAATCCTTGGAGCAGGTTGTGCCTCTAGGCCAAAAGCACTGTGATCCAGTTCGGTCTGTGTCACTTGGGTGCCCATGCAATGACCCAGAACTGCTTCCCTGCTCAAGGGCTGGAACGCTGAATGCTGCAGGCTCTGTGTCATCTGAGGTGCATGACACGTTAGCAGGGTGTTCCAAAATGTAGTCTGTGACCAGTCACAGTGCTGCCACTCAGGATAGCTCAGCTGCCTCCTAGCTTGACCACCTACCAGTCAGCCAGATGGTGCCATATTGTAAATCCCAGGAATCTTTCTGTTTCTGTAAGATCCTTTTTTTTGGGGGGGGGGTGATGGTCCTCTTTTTGGTGCTGTAATGACTGCATGGAAGCTGGGGTCTCGGCAAGCCCATGAGGACCTCTTTCTGGAGGATGGAGCTACCAGCTGGGGTCTCAAATCACTCAGACCCATGGACTCTTCTGCATATGAAGTGCTCCTGCTCCAGTGTCTGATTGTTCTGTTTTTCTGAGTGTCTGGAAGTCTAGCACAGGAATTTTTAAGCCCACATGGATTCATTCCTCTCAGATTGCTGCTCAGTGTGAGTGAGTATATTGCTGCAGTGATCCCCCAACTGTCCTATCTTTACTGTTTTCAATGATGTACTTCTGTGGCATTAAGTAAGATTACATTGTTGGGCTTCAGTTAACACTTTCCTTCCAGAGAACTTTGTTCTTGCATAACTGACTCCTTTCTGTTAAATAGTAACTAATGGGGTGATGTTATGCATTGTAAATGTTATTTGGTCCTGCTTGCTGTCTGTTACGTACATTGTCTCTGATTGGCTCAATAAATGCTGAAGCCTGAGATTGGGCAAAGATAGGGGTAGGTTGGACTAAGGTTTGGGCTTCTGAAGCAAAGAGGTTGATGGGTTAGAGAAGCTGCCAAGAGAAGAAATAAAGAGCAGGAAGGAGGACACATACCATGGGTTACAGAAAAGAACATCATTTCACATGGCCTGGAACATCGGCCTAGCATGGAGAATAGCAGTCCTGAGGACGTATGTATATAAGGTGTCTTATTTGGGGAATAGAATTAAGAGCTAGCTTAGATGGTCTAAAATTGCTCAATCCTGGCCAAGGCTTGTTAGGCACCATGTGGTGCCTGTGCACTCATTTATAATGGCTGGTTAAGGATTAACGGCTGCCAACCAATTAAATAAATATAAATACAAGTAAATAATTTAATTAGTCATTTTTCTACAGTAACTGTCTATTTTCTCCTTTTCTAGCTTCCACTAAGTACCACGATACTCACTGTTTCTGTGGATTTGACTGTTCTAGGTACCATATTTGTTCAGACATACAGTTGGGTCTTTCGGAGACCAGATTTTTACAGTCCTTGTAATTTTTCAGTATTCCTTCATATTGTAGTATGTTAGAAGTGTCTTTCCTCTTGAGTCTGAATAATATTCTGTTGTATGTATTTACCATGTTTTGCTTATTCATTCATCCATGGTTGTACACTTGGATTGTACCTTTGACTATCACTGACAGGGATACTATCAATATATATGCACAAAAATCTGTTCAAATCCATGATTGTGATTTTTTGGGTATCTACTACAGTAATCTTTTATTACTTAAGCTGTGGGAGTGTGGTGTGAGAGGCGGCAAAATGACTGGAGAAGCCCCACCTGGGTTACAGAAGGAATTTTCTGCACAGCAGTAAGTGGATGGCTCTTTCCCTCTGTCCAACCTTTCTGTTGTCTGCTTAGCTCCCAAGCCATCCATACATCGCCATGTAAAGGGCTTCTAATAAAATTAGCAAATATGTGCTTAAGTCCTTTTCCTCCCCAAAGTCCATCATTTATGCTCTAGTTCTCTGGAGAAGTCTCTTAAATTCTTGCCTGAGATCTAGGATCATACTGGAATCAAGATTACCAGCTAGCTTCCTTATTTCTTCATGCAGTAGATGTAGCAGATGCCATGTATTGCTTGAGTTTTTGATAAAATACATGCCAGTCTGATGTGGCAAGGAGGCCACTGTCAAGAGTTTTCTTGGAGGTTCAAAATTTCCCAGCTGTAACTTCAAATCTTGCCTGAGAAGACTCTTCAAAACACAAAAAAGGATGATTTTTATGAAATGGGGGTCTTACTATGTACCCAGGCTGGCCTCAAATTCATGACAGTCTTCTTGGCTCAGCATCCTGAGTGCTGTGATTACCATGTCTGGCAAAGTTGCTAATTTTAGACTCTGGATTCTAGGCAAAGGTTTTTATCCTCTGTTAGGAGAAAAGTCTAGGTTAGAGGAAATGAAGATAGTTAATGTTGGCTCTAGCTAGAGCATCATTGAGGCTTAACTCAGGAATCAGGTACTGGGCAGTATGGCAGGGCATACTCGGGAGTCTCACTGCTAAGAAGGTCTATTGGAATATCATCACATGCTAAGGAAGCAAGAGTTAAGATGAGCCTGGGATTACTCACTTTTTTAATTCCTTCTCTAAAATCCAGATACTGTTATTTATGTGGGTAAGAGGGTTTAGAGAATGTTATGCTGCCATTTACAAAACACCCCAATTTTTGACATTTATGGTATGTTTTAGAAGGAACAATTTGCAGGTTATTTTTATTCAAAATTCATTATTTACTTAACAGGTTTTATGAATTCATCTCATTCACATGATTGAAAAAGATGCCCTTGTATTTGTTAAGAGCAGTTTGAGTTTTCACATGAATAAATCATGCTAAATTTTCCATTGTTGTTGCATGTACAGCTCTTGCGTGTTAGGGCTTCTCAGTGCTTCTTTAAAATGAATGACACCATTAACCAAATCTTTTTTTTAAATTTATTTTTTTATTCACTTTATGACCTGATTGCAGCCCTGTCCCTCCTCCCCCCATTCCACCCTCCTACTCCTCCCTCATTTCCCCATCCCCTTATTCTCAGAGAAGGGAAGTCCCCTTGGGTACCAACCAGCCCCAGGTATATCAAGTCTCAGCAGGACTAGGTGCATTTTCTATAGAGGCCAGACAAGGAAGCCCAGCTATGTGAAAGGGATCCTGAGGCAGGCAACAGAATCAGAGAGAGCCCCCTCCTCTAATTGTTTGGGTATCCACATGAAGACCAAGCTGTACGTATGTTACATATGTGTAGGGGTGGGATGGCTAGGTCCAGCCTATGTATGCTCTTTGGTTGGTGATTCAGTCTTTGTGAGCACCGCATGGGCCCAGGTTAACTTCCTCTGTAGGTCTTCTTGTGGTGTCCTTGTCCCCTCCAGCTCCCTCAATCCTTCCCTCAATTCTTTCCCAAGACTCCCTGAGTTCCATCTAATGCTTGGCTGTGGGTCTCTGCATATGTTTCCATTATCTTCTGGATGAAGCCTCTCAGATGACAGTTATGTTAGGTTCCTGTCTGCAAGGATAGCAGAATATCATTAATAGTGTCAGAGGTTGGTTCTCATTCATGGGACAGCTAGCTGTGCCCCAGGGAACTTGGTGTGCAGAAGGATCAGGGGAGTGGTATCCAACCTGGATGTTCCTGGTACAGTAGATCTGGTGGAGGCAGGCAGGGTGGTGGCCGGACAATGGATCTCAGGGGGACAGCAGTAGCTGAGGGCTAGGTGTGGTTGTAGTAGTAGGGTGTGGCCCAGGGGACTCAGAAGCCAGGGGAATTGGGGCTGGGGGGAAGGGATCTAACATGGATGTCCCTGGTACAGCAAACATTGACCAAATCTTGATACCACTGTGCATGTTTGTTTTCTCCAGATACCTAGTCCTATCTTACCTGTGTGAGGCTAAGGATGCTGTAGTGTGGGTGTTACCCACGACTTTCATTTTTATTGCTTAATTTTTTAGTGTATAAAATGCTGTGTTTTGTTTGATATTTTATACCTATGTATAATTATGTTTTGCTCACATTTGCTCTCCTATTCTTCTCCTTTGTCTTTCACTCCCTTGTTGGTCTCCTTCCTCCAGCCAAATAACCCGTCATAGTTTTTGTGAACTTGATACAAAAGACATACTTTCGAAGAGTGAATATCATTTGAGGAATTATGTTCATCAGATAAGCCAGTGAGCATGTCTGTGGGAACATTTTCTTGATGGAGGAGGGCCCAGCTTAGTGTGGGCAGCAGGTGGGCCTGTATTTTATAAGAGGATAACTGAGCAAGCCACAGAGAGCAAGCCAGAAAGCACTATTTCTCCATGGTCTTTGCTTCAGTTCCTGCCTTAGCTTTTGCCCTGACTTCCTTTGATGATGGACTATAATCTGTAAGTTACATAAATTCTATCCCCCCACCCAAGTTGTTTTTGATCAGTGTTTATCATATCAGCAGAGAAGCAAACTCTCTCACTCTCTCTGGGCGTGTGTATGTATTTTAGATTTGGTGACAGAAAACTTGATAGTTCTCTTCCCTAATTACCTTCTCTTGTCTTCTCTCTCCTCTCCCTTTGGTCTTTTTTCTCCCCTCGTGTAAGTATAAGGACTCACTTCTTGATGATTGGTAGTGATTTGCACTTGACTACCTTTGTGAACAATGACATGCTTCTTATTTTGTTTTGCAGTTACAGTAGAAAGTAGGCAGGCTCATTTACCAGACTTCTATTGGAAACCTATCTGTGCAATTGCAATTGTGTAAAGGGAGGAACATAACAGTGCAAGGTTGGAAGAGTCTGTTCCTAGGTGTGCCATACTTTCTGTTTCAGGGTGTCACCATTCTAGAGGCATTGAGCCATGGGAGAATGGAGAGGTGGACTAAAGCCTCATGCAATAGGTAGTTCAACAATTTCTACTCTGAAGGTTAAGAGGAGTCACATGAGTAAAGTGTCTGTTCCCAAGGGCAAGCCACATGTGGTGTACAAGCCGAACATGTCAAAAACGTGATTCTCTATAAATACATATAAACAACTTATAGTAGCCTGCTGTAATGAATAATCTGTAGTAAACTCAATTCTTTCTGCTAAACCTGGGAGAGGGAGAGGCATGAAAGCATAATCCAAGAACAATTCTATGGTTTTGAAGAAACAGGTGTTGGTTCTTGGCATTTTCACACAAGCACTCAGAAATCTCCTCACACAACCCCATTCTTTTTTTCTTCCAACATTTATTTATTTCTTCAAGTTACATCTCAATCACATTCCCCTCCCAGTCCCACACTCCTACCCTCTTCCCCCTCACCATTCTACCCACTTTTTTTTAAATTTATGGTGTATCTTCACCCCCCAGCAGTAAAAGGCTTGTTTTCTTATAACAATAAATACAATAAAAGAAATAGTAATTAGGCCACAATAATGAAAATTAGAAGGTATAGCATTCATTCACAATGTCCAGTCCATACATATTTGGCAACTGATACTAATATTCTATTATCTATCTATCTCAATGAGTTTAAAGTTCTATACCTAACTCATTTTCCATTCTAACTTGCATTACCAATTTAAAAACATCTTCTTAGATCTAGAACATCCTTTTAATACCTAAACCACTTAAAACTTAACCATGAGACTATAACTGTCTTCAACCACATCAGAGACCTGAGAAGGATAAATATATCTGAATATACAGGAAGTGCAGAGCCAGCAGCTTCCAAAACTAAGAAATGACAGACAACTGGCTCTCTGAACAGTCCCCATTTTCTCTCTCTAAAGTTGAAGCATTGATCTTCTTTGGCCTTTTGGCCCAGTCTCTCTGACAGACATTAATTGTAAAAAAGGAATTATAAAGGATTTCTCTACCCTGTTTTGGCAGAGCTAGGCTGTCGATTTACCTGCTTCCAAGTTTTGTTCTTTTTGGACAACATTCTGTTTACAGTTGAAGCAAGGGCTTTCTTTTACCCAGTGAAAGGCTTACCACTAATGCAACCATCTCCAAATGGAGATTCTTTGATACTCATTATCTACTTGAAGTAGATTAGGGCGTGCTGTCAGGAGCTGACATGTCTCAATATCAAAAAAATCTTAAGAGAACATCTTTGAATGCCATAATATACAGATCTCTTGAGTTTTTTGAAGACCACCTATCTATATCCATATATTTGGATAAACAAATGTTACTTGTCTCTTAGCAACTTGATTTTTGATTAACTTAGAAAATATCTGTGATACACTATGCTAGTGCCTAACAAAATGACATGTTTGAATGGCTATTAGTTTGCATTTCTTGATTATCCTAAACAGAATGTGATAGTTGCTATCAAAAGGCCAAAATTCACATTGTGGGGGTGGGGCAAGATGGGGGCAATCAAGTCTGACACATTTTGATTATCAGGTAGAATGATTGGACAACTGTAGAGATATACTCCTGCTGAATGGCAGTTTGTGAGGTACAAGCCTATCTGGGTTTGCCCAGCAAAGCCAGGGACAATAAAGAACTCGGTACTGGAAATATAGACACTGGAGGATCGGAATCGTGGATACAGGACATAGAGCACTTCCCACGGGGAGATTACACTCCCTACCACAGTAGAAGAGATGGCATATCAGATCCTTTCAGGATGCCAGCTGGCAGTTTCAATCTCCAAACAAAGGAATTCCTCAGTGTTTGTGCAGGTGGGTGGATACCCAGGAGAATACCAGCAGAGCCTCTAAGGTAAGGCAGAAGGCGATTATCCCTGGGATATTAAGTATGGCAGCATCTGGCTGACAGGTAACTACTGAAGTGCTGAGCTTCCCTGAGCACAGGCGCACTTTGGGCAGGATATAGAACACAAATTGGAACTCCCTGCAACCCCCCCCCCCGAGAAGAATGTGGAAGGGCCACAATCACCGTCCTGATGCCCCAGCTACAGGAAAACTGCCAGAAGCCATATCAGCTCAGGCAGGCTACATTGGAGCACAGTGATTCTGGCTGGGAAAAGGCAGCTGAACATCCCTGAATCCAAGCACTGTGGATAGGGTGTGACTTCCACATCAGAATTTCCTGACTATACCTGCCTTGACCCTCAGCTGAATACCTAGGCTACAACACAGAGAGCTTTGACTCAGGAGCAGTGAAACAACCAAAAACCATTGCTCATTGCCAGAGTGACTATACCAAATCACAGTGCTTCTGGCTATAAGCTACAGATTGAACCTGAGAACCCCCTGAGAACAGCATTGGGAGGACCATGATCATGGTCCTGACGCATAAGCTGCAGCTCCAGCATGCAGTCAGTGGCCTGCCAACCCGCACTAGTATCACTGAGAAGAGCAGTTGGATCTCAGGAACCTGCAGGTAGGAATAATACATCCCACTACAACCTCTGACCAGAGTTCCCAATTGGGACACAGCAGGAAGGGGTGAGCTCTGGGAGACACACTGAGAACCAGCTCCCAACCAAGGCCCCATCCAGCCTGTGGAGAGCTACAGATCACCAAGTTATACAGCCTCTGCACTAAAGCTCACTTCTTGGCACCAAGCCCAGAAGGTACCAGGAACCAACAGCTAAGAACAGCCATATGGCTAAAGGCCAGAAAAAAAAAAAAAACAACTGACAAAAGTCAGGGAAATATGACTCCATCAAAATTCAGCTCTGATAGTACAGCAAGTCCTGACCGTCCCACCACAGCTGAAACACATGAAAATGATGACAAATCTATACTCTGTTAAGTGATAGAGACCTTACAAGAAGAAATTAAATCTCTGAATGAATATAAAGAATCCTCAATTTTACAAAGGAAAGCAAAGGAGAATACCATTAGAGACCTCCAAGCCAATGCAGCCCAACATGAATGGGAAAGAGACAAAGCAATGAAAGATTTGAAAGATTTGCAAAGACAAGCAAATTGGAGCAGGAAACATATAAAATGAGTGAAATTGTTCAAGACTTGAAATTGGAAATGGAAGCAACGAAGAAAACACAAGCAGAGATGATCCAAGAGGTGGAAAATCAAGGGAAGAGAACAGAGCTACAGACGTGAGTATCAAAAAAAGGATACAAGATATGAAAGACAGAATCTCAGGTGTGGAATATTCAATTGAAGAAATCAGCACAACAACCAAAGAGAATGAGAAATCTAAAAATGTTCTCACTCACAACATCCAAGAAATCAAATACTCAATGAAAAGACAGAATCTAAGAATTATAGGCATAGAAGAAAGAGAAGACTCCTGACTCCAAGATCCAGGAATCATCTTCAACAAAATGATAGAAGAAAACTTCTCAAACCTAAAGAAAGAGATGCTGATAAAATTCCAGGAGGCATACAGAACAACAAAGAGATTAGATCAGAAAAGAAACTCCTCTTGCCACGTAATAATTGAAACTCCAAATATACAGAACACAAAAAAAACATTAAAAGCTGTAAGAGAAAAAGGTCAAGTAATGTATAATGGCAAACCCATCAGAATTACATCTGACTTCTCCTCAAAAACTTTCCAGAAGTGCCTGGGCAGACATCCTACAAACACTAAGAATACATAGGTGCCCAGCCAGACTACTATACCCAGCAAAACTCTCTATCAACATAGATGGAGAAAACAAGATATTCCATGACAAAACCAAATTTGAATAGTATCTACCAATAAATCCAGCCCTACAGAAGATACTAGAAGGAAAATTTCAACCTAGAGACAATAACTACACCCAAGAAAACAGAGGAAGCAAAAAACTCAACAGCTAAACCAAAAGAAACACACAACCACCACCCACATCAAAATAACATGAAATAATAATCTTTGGTCATTAATATCCATCAACATCAATGGACTAAACTCACCAATAAAAAGACACAGGCCTACAGAATGGATCCATAAACAAGACTCTTCATTTTGCTGTATACAAGAAGTGCATCTCACTAACAAAGATAGATGCTACCTCATAGTAAAGGGCTGGGAAGAGGTTTCTAAGTAAATGGGCCCAGGAAGCAAGCTGGAATAGCCATCCTAATAACAAATAAAATGGAATTTCTACTGAAGTTAATAAATAAAAGATAGGCAAGGGCACCACATACTCGTTAAAGGAAAAAATTGATCAACATGACATCTCAATAGTGAATATCTATGCCCCAAATACAAGGGCACATACATTTGTAACAGAAACTCTTCTAAAGCTTAGACCTCACACAGACCCCACACATTAGTAGTGGGAGATTTCAGCACCCTACTCACAACAATGGACAGGGCATTGAGAGAAACCAAACAGAAATAATGAGCCTAATAGAGGTCATGAACCAAATCGATCTAACAGATATCTACAGAACGTTCCACCCCAAAACACAAGAAAATACAACATTGTTTCAGAAACTCCTCCAAAATCAATCATAAAGTTGGACACAAAGAAAACCTCTACAGATACAAGAAAATTGAAATAACCCCTTGTATCTTATCAGACCACTACAGATTAAAGCTGGACTTCAGCAACAACAGAAATAACAGAAAGCCTAAACATTCATGGAAACTGAACAACTCTCTACTCAGTGACTACTGGGTCAGGGAAAAAATAAAGAAGGAAATCAAAGACTTCTTAAAATCCAAAGAAAATGAAGCCACAACATATCCAAACCTATGGGACACAATGAAAGCTGTGCTACAAGGGAAGTTCATAGCACTAAGTGCCTTCAAAAAGAAAATTGTGACAGCTTATATTAGCTAATTAACAACCAAACTGGGTGAATTGGAAAAAAAGAAGCAAACACTCCCAAGAGGAGCAAAAGGCAGGAAATCATCAAACTTAGGGCTGAAATCAACAACTTAGAAAGAAAAAGAATGATACAAAGAATCAATGAAACCAAGACTCGGTTCTTTGAGAAAATCAACAAAATAGACAAACCCTTAGCCAAATTAACTAAAAGGCAGAGAGAAAAAACCCAAATCAACCATATCAGAAACGAAAGGGAGAAATAACAACAGACATTGAGGAAATCCAGAGATTCTTTAGGTACTAAGTTAAAAATCTGTACTCCTCCAAATTTGAATACCTAAGTGAAATGGACAATTTTCTTTGTAGATTCCACCTACCAAAGTTAAATAAAGATCAGATTAACAGATTAAACAATACTATAACCCCTTAGGAAATAGAAACAGTTATTAAAAATCTCCCAATCAAAAAAAGTCCTGGGCCAGATAGTTTCAGCTCAGAATTCTACCAGACCTTCAAAGAAGAGCTAATACCAATACTCTTCAAACTCTTCCACAAAACAGAATCAGAAGGAACACTGCCAAACTCATTCTATGAGGCCACACACACCCTGATTCCTAAACCACACAAAGACCTAACAAAGGAATAGAACTTCAGAACAATTCTCCTTATGAACATAAATGCAAAAATACTTAATAAAATACTGGCAAACCAAATCCAAGAATACATCAAAAGTACCATACACCATGATCAAGTAAGCTTCATCTCAGGAATGTAGGGATTTTCAACATATGAAAATCCATCAACATGATTCACCATGTAAACAAGCTGAAAGAAAAAATAAAAACACATAATCTCATCAGATGCTGAAAAAGCATTTAACAATATCCAAAACCTCTTCATGCTAAAAGTCCTGAAGAGAATGGGCATACAAGGACCATAACTAGAAATAATAAAGGCGACACACAGCAAGCCAGTAGCCAGCATCAAATTAAGTGGAAGGAAACTTAAAGCATTTCCTCTAAACTCAAAGACAAGACAAGGATGGCCACTTTTTCTATATCTCTTCAACATAGTACTTTAAGTTCTTGCTAGAGCAATAAGACAACTAACGTAGATCAAAGGGATACAAATTGGAAAGGATGAAGTCGAACTATCCCTAATTTGAAATAATATGATAGTATACATAAGTGACCCCAAAAATTCTACCAGAGAACTACTACAACTGATAAACAACCTCAACAAGGGGTCTGGGTGAAAAATTAATTTTAAAAAATCAGAAGCCCTTCTTTATACAAGGAAATAAATGGGCTGAGAAAGAAATTAGGGAAGCAACACACTTCACAATAGCCACAAACCGTATAAAATACCTGGGGGTAACTCTAACCAAGCAAGTGAAAGACCTGTATGACAAGAACTTCAAGTCCTTGAAGAAAGAAATTGAAGAGGACTTCAGAAGATGGAAAGATCTCCCATGCTCATGGATAGATAGGATCAACGTAATAAAAATGACCATCCTGCCAAAAGCAATATACAGATTCAACGCAATTCCTATCAAAACACCAACACAATTCTTTATAGACCTGGAAAAAGCAATTCTCAACTTCATATGGAATAACAAAAACCCAGAATAGCTAAATCAACCCTGTACATTAAAAAAAAAAAATCTGGACATATCACCATCCTTGATTGTAAGCTATACTACAGAGCAATAGTAATAAAAACAGCATGGCACTAGTATAGAAGCAGATCAGTGAATCAATGGAATAGAATTGAAAACCCAGAAGTGAACCCACACACCTATGGTCACTTAATTTTTGAGAAAGCATCCAAAACTGTACAATGGAAAAAGGACAGCATCTTCAACAAATGGTGCTGGTCTAAGTGGATGTCAACATGTAAAAGATTGAAATTATGCCCATACTTTTCACCTTGTACAAAGCTTAAATCCAAAAGATCAACGACCTTAACATAAAGTCCAACACACTAAATCGAATAGAAGAGAAATCGGGAAAAGCCTCGAACTCATTGGCAGAGGAGTCAATTTCCTGAACAGAATACCAATAGCTCAGGCTCTAAGTCACACAATCAATATATGGGACTTCATGAAACTGACAAGTTTCTATAAGGCAAAGGACACTGTCATTAGAACAAAATCGCAACGTACATATTGGGAAAAGATCTTCACCAACTCCACTTCTGATAGATTGCTAATATCCATAATTTATAAAAAAAAACTCAAGAAATTAAACACCAAGAAACCAAGTAATCCAAGAAAAGATGGGCAACAGAGCTAAACTGATAATTCACCAAGGAGGAATGTCTAATGGCAGTGAGATATTTGAGGAAATGCTCAACATCCTTAATCATCAGAGAAATGCAACTCAAGACAACTCTGAGATTCCAATGTCACACTTTTGAGAATGGCTAAGATCAAAAACTCAAATGACAGCACATGCTGGAGAGGCTGTGGAGAAGGTGGAGCACTCCTCCATTGCTGGTGGGAGTGCAAGCTTACACAACCACTATGGAAATCATTCTGGCGACATGTTAGAAAATGTGGAATAGCACTACCTCAAGACCCAGCCATACCACTTCTGGATATCCACCCAAACGATTCCTCACCAAACCACAAAAACATATCCTCATCTATGTTCATAGCAGCCTTATTTATAACAGCTAGAAACTGGAAACAACACAGATGTCCCTCAACAGAAGAATGGGAAAAAATTGTGGTACATTTACACAATGGAATAATACTCAGCTATCAGAAACAAGGAAATCATGCAATTCACAGTCAAATGGAAGGAACTAGAAATTCTCATCCTGATTGAGCAAACCGTGACTCAGAAAGATGCACATGGCATCTACTCATTTATAATTGGATTTTAGCCATATAGTACAAGATAACTATCCTACAGCCAACACACCAAAAGGATCAGGAACACAGACTTTGTTACCTATTAATGGGACAATTTGTCCTAACGGTACTACCATTTAAGCCCCCAGTGCTAGATGAAGCTCTTATTCCTCATATGACTGTTGAACTTTGAGGAGCTGATATAAAGTGACACTCCACATTGGAGGAGTGTGATGGGTGGGAAAGGGAGAAGTTTGGAGAGTGGAACTAAGAGAGTTGGAATGAGGGCACTGTGATGGAGATATAACTTGAAGTAATAAACAAACAAACAAAAAACTTCACATTGCGTTTTAAAGCATTATATAGGTACAATACCTTAAAAAGAGTTAACCCTATTTTTTGTCAATATACAAAGATCTATACAAATATAACCAATTATAACCTCAATTTTTATCAATATACAAAGATATAAGTGCATATTCAATAATATACCCCTTTTTCTTATCATTCCTTTATCATGTTTATATCCCATTTTTTTCTTTTGAGGTCCTTTTTTTCTTTTCAAGTGTTCCCCCCACACACATAGGAGAGAAAGAGGAAAGGTAATGAGAGAAATCACTGATCTAACCTTAAGCCTTGTTTAACAATACCATTTAACAATTTGTAATGAATCCCCTTATGTAACAACAAACATCTGTAACCCATTAAATGACCAAAATAAAAAGTAATCACCCACATCATCCACCCCACCTTCTGGGAAAGGGACATTACTCTCTTAAAATTGCTTCCTTTTTATTTGGGATGTAGGAAACCTGTTTTGGGGCCCAAATAAGAATGGAAAAAATGGTTTATCAACTTAATAGTAACATTTGTTGTCCAGTAGTTTTGTGCTCAGCTATCTAAATGTTCTGAGAAATTTGTACTCAGAAACTGAACATTGGGTGGAAAAGTTCAGGACTTTACTAAAGTTCTGGCTGGAATAGTCTGTGAGGCTGGACCATCTTAGCTAACCATTTTGAAGTTGTTCTGGATGCAGATTTTTGAGGAAACAGTTATTGAGGCAGTCTGTGAGGCTGGATCATCTGGGCTACTTGTTTACTTTGGTGTCTGGACACTTTTCTTCAGAAGTTTCAGTTGACCAGTTGTCCCTAGACTTCTTAGAAGGTTGCTTTTCATCCCCTGAAAGATAAGAATAGAACCCTGCCCTAATCCTAACTGTTGGGTGCTACTTCTTTTTGCAGGTAAAATGTTCCTTAGAGCAAATTGTTTTTTTTTTTAAATAATATAAAAAGTATTATCTTTCAATTGAGATTAAAAAAACCTTTTTTTATTATCTATTTATTACTTCAGGTTACATTTTCATCAAAGTTTCCTCTTTCCACTCCTCCCAGTCCCACCCTCCTAACCTCTACCTCCTATCCCTTCCATCCCACTCCTCTGGAGTGGAGTGTCCCTACATAACAGTCCTCCTCCCCAGTTCAGCAGTCATATGAGGGCCAAGAGCCTCCTCATACACTAGGGGCCTACAAGGCAGCACAACTAGTGCAAAGTGTCTCATTGACAGGAAACAAAGTCTATGTTCCTGTTCCCTTTGGTGTATTGGTTGTAGTATAGATATCCTGTACTATATGGCTAAAATCTAATTATTAGTGAATAGATGCCATGTGAGTCCTTCTGGGTCTGGGTTGGCTCACTCAAGACGAGCTTCTCTAGTTCCATCCATTTGGCTGCAAATTGCATGATTTCATTGTTTCTGATGGCTGAATAGTATTCCATTGTGTAGATGTACCACAGTTTTTTAATCCATTCTTCGGTTGAGGGACATCTGGGTTGTTTCCAGTTTCTATCTATTACAAATAAGGCTGCTATGAACATAGATGAGGAAACTTCCTTGTGATTTGGTGAAGAATCATTTGGATGTATACACAGGAGGTTAAAAAAAAAAAAGAAGAGCAAGATAGCTTAGAGGGTAAAAACATTCACTGCCTGCTATAGGGGCCTAATACTCCCAAGTTCCACCCTAAAACCCACATAAGTTAGAAGAAAGGACTTCATGAAATTCTCTCTTGATTTCCACATACATCATGACATTCACTCCTAAATGTACATGCATCATACACACACATGAAAATAATACATTTTAGTTCTTAGAAAATAAACCTAAAATGATTGTCCTTAATATAGAAAATATTTTAATTAAATGTTTTCTATTTAGCTCAGTTTTTAATTAATTATTTTTAAGTTAAATTTTAAAAAGTTTAATTAATATTTTAATAAAATACTTTAATACATTTGATGTCTAAAATAATGATTTTATGAAGAATATCCATGTATTTAAATGTGTGAATGCATCTTTTAGAAACATTGAGACTACCCAAAGAAACTAAGTAACAGGAGTTCTGAAAGGATGATGCTTGATCACCAGTAAGTAGGGGAAACAAAATAAACATCAGAAGTAGATAGAGGGAACTGGACAGGAGCCTAACATAACTGCCATCGAAGAGGATTTATCCAGCAGATAATGGAAAGAGATGTAGAGACCCACACTCAAACATTAGGTGAAAATCAGAGTGTTTTGAAGAAGAGTTAGGGAAAGGTTTGAAGGAGCTTGATGGGTCAAGGACACCACAAGAAGACCCACATAACAAATTAACCTCGACACAGGAGGACTCTTAGAGACTATACCACCAACCAAGGAACTTTCATGGACTGGTGGTCCTACACACACTACACATATGAAGCTGTTGGGCTGCTTGGTACTCAAGTGGATCTTCTAACAATTAGAGAGGAGTCTATGTTTGACTTGGATATTGTTGCTTCCCTCTGGATCATATTTTCCTGCCAGAGCTGCCTTGTCTTGCCTCAGTGAAAAAGGAAGCACTCAGTCCTGATGCAATTTGATGTGCCAGACAGGGTTGATACTGGGCAAGGGTGAGGAGAGTGAGGGGTTGGGGGTGGGGGTATGGGGAAGTATGTGGGAGGGTGGGACTTGGAACAGAGGAGTAGTGGGATGGTGATTGGAATGTAAAATAAACAAATACATTAATGAAAAAATTAAGAATATGTGATATTTTTATTAATTAGGAATATTTGTGCTTAATGGGCAATGTATTGGAAGCATATTGTTGAGTGATTAATCATTTTATTATCATATTTACTCTGTACACATATTTCTAAATGGATCAAAATATTATGGAGAAATAAAAGTATACAATAGATCAAAAAATCTTTTGATATTTTGGAACTAATCATTCCTTTAAGTGTATATATTTTGAGATCACGAAGGACAATTCACTTTGAATTTCAGGATGCCTTTGCAAACATCTTTTAAACTTAAATAATTGTAATTCCTTTGTTCTTGCATATGCCTCACAAGTGTTAGGAACAAAGGTGTATGTCTCCCAATTGCTGAGATTAAAGGTGCCAACCACAACACCTGGATCTAAGTTTTTCTCTATTTGGAGCTTGCTCCTTGTCAGGCTGGCCTTGAACTCAGAGATCTGCATGTTTCTGTCTCCAGTAGGTTGGGATTAAAGGTATATGCCTCTCAAGTGTTGGGATTATAGGTGTGAACCATCACCATACTGTTAATTGTAACTCTAGAATTTTGAAGACGCTAACTCTATAGTGATCTGCCTGTCTCTGGTGGCACTAAAGGCATGGACTACCACCACCCTGCTCAAATATTTTATCTTAGCTCCAAATTACTTCAACTCTTAGAGATTTAGACAACCAGTTTGATCTGTAGTAACCCTTAATTTACTTACAACATTTTAAATCTCTTAACTGAATTTTTAATGCCAAACAATGAAAATATCCTTTATGTATAGGCAGTAAACTTATAAGCTGACATCCAGGAGTGTGTGAGCTATGTAGCAACCTGCAGTCTAATACTCTAAACTGAAATTAAGACCATCCATTTGAGCCAACCCCATTATTTTTTTTTTGTTGTTTTTGAGACAGGGTCTCTCTGTTTATCCCTGGCTGTCCTGGAACTCACTCCTTAGACCAGGCTGGTCTGGAACCCACAGAGATCCACCTGCCTCTGCCTCCCGAGTGCTGGGATTAAATGTGTGCGCCACCATGCCCAGTCACCACCCCATTCTTGAACTGTGTTCCAACATCAGGTAACATTTTTCTTTTAAGAATATATTTAATTTACATTTGGGAATTTCATATATATTTACTATATTTATATTCCCCCGCATCCCTCTAACTCCTTTCATGTTTAACACCTTACTCCTTAAATTTATGTCTTCTTATTCTTTATTCTTATTGTTACACACACACACACACACACACACACACACACACACACACACACACACTACAACTTGTAGAGTTCATTTAGTGTTGTTCACATGTATATATGTTTAGGGTTCACCACTTGGAATTGGATCACATCTCAGGTGTCTCCTCCCAGGAACAGACTGATTCTTTTTCAGCAGTCATTAATGGCCTGTAGCTCTTCACCTAGGGATTGAACCTTATGATCTTCCTCCATGCTGGCATTCCAACTGATATTGTTATTGTGCAGGCCTTGCTTAAGCAACCATACTGTTGAGATTTCATGGGTGCAGCTTCCCTGTCATATATAGAAGACACTGACTCATAGCAGGTTTATTGGCATCCTGGCTCCTTCATACTTTCTGTCCCCTCTTCTGTTATGTTCCCTGAACCTTAAGTGTATAGGTTTGTGTTATATATGCATCAATATTGTCAACCCATATTTATTCTGGGCATTTTGACCATTTAATGGCTTTCTACAATGCTCTCTATCTGTTGTAAAAAGAAACTTCTTTGATGAGGGGTAAGAGCTACACTTATCTGTAGGTATAAGGATATGTTTTAGAATACTGTTAGTTATACTGGTTTAGGAAAGTGACAATAGTAGTTTCTTCTCAAAGGCCCCTGGCCTCACCAGCCATGGATAAAATGTTAGCCATGAATTCTCTCTTGTAGAGTGAGTCATAAGTCCAGCTACTTGTCTATTGGTTACCCTCAGGATATATATGGCACTATTGCACCTTTCAGAATGTCTTGCCATTTAGGTTACTGTTGTGATTCCTAGGTGTTATAACAGGGTAGGAGTGCTGATTACTTTTCTCCATTGGCAGAGTGCATAGTACCTTTCTCTTTATTTCCTTTATTTTTTATTTGTTCAAGTTACATCTCAATCTCAGTCCCCTCCCTATTCCCCCTCTAGTCCCACCCTCCCACCCTCAACCCTCCATCCTCATCCCTTTTATTTCTTTTAAGTTTAAGTTATATCTTATTTCCCCCTACAGGGAAACCCTTTCAGTCCAACAAATGGCTCTTTCTCTTATAATAATAAATACAATAGAGTACAACAGAGGTAATTAGGCCACAGTTATGAGGGTTATATGGCTTAACGTACATTCCCAATGACCAGTCCATACGTATTTGGTACCTGACTTTAACATTCTACTATCTAAACATCTCCATGAGTTTAAAGGTCTATATCTGATTCAACATTCATACTAACTTGCAACACAATTTTAAAAGTATCTTCTTAGATCTATAACACTGTCTTGACTCCTAAGCAACTCAAAATTAAATTATGAGACTCTAGCTATCTGTTCTTCAACCACCTCAGAGACCTGAGAGGGATAAATATATCTGATTTTATAGGAAGGAAAGGGCCTGCAGCTTCCCAAACTAAGAAATGACATACCTGTGGCTGCCTGGACAGTTCCCATTTTCTCTCCATGCACTACAGCATCGATCTTCAGGCATTTGGCCCTGATTCTCTGACAGACATTGATTGTAGAGCAGGGGTTATGAAGGATTTACCTACCCTGTCTTGGCAGAGCTAGGCTGTCGACTTCCCTGCTACCAAGTTTTGTCCTTTTTGGAAAGCATTCTGCCTACAGTTGGGGCAAGGGGCTTTTCCTACCAAGAGATAGGCTTGCGACTAATTCAATCATCTCCCACTGGAGATTCTTCAATGCTCATCTTCTACTTGGAAGAGAATAGGGGGTGCTGTCAGGAGTTGATATGTCTTGATATAAAAAAATCTAAAGTTACGAAAACATCTTTGAATGCCATATTCTGCAGATCTCTTGAGGTTTTTGAAGAGGCCCTATCTATCTCTTACATTAGGGTAAGCAGATGTTGCTTGTCTCTTGCTGGTTTATTTCTGATTAGCTTGGAAAGTAACTATAATAGGCTGTCATATTACCTAACTGAATGACTGGCTTGCATAACCATTAGTTTGCATTTCTTAATTATCCTAAACAGTTTATGACAATTAGTAGTAAAAGGCCGAAACATCACATTTAATTTTTTTTCTTTACCTCCTAACCCTTCCATCCCATTTCTCTTGGGTGGGGTGTCCTTATATAACAGTCCCTCATCTCAGTTGAGAGGTCGTATGAGGGCCAAGAGCCTCTTCATTCATTGGGGATCTACGAAGCAGTACCATCAGTGAAAAGTGTCTCATTGCCAGGGAGAGATAACTACTAAACAAACAAACCAATAAGCATACAATAGATAAAAAAGACTAAAAAATAGAAAAAATATGACTAATATATAAAAAATAAATAAAGAATAAAAATTAAAAATAAGAAGTCTGTGTCCAAGTTCCTTTGGTGTGTTAGTTGTAGTATCAATACCTTCTAGCTAAAATCCTACTATAAGTGAATAGATGCCATATGTTTCCTTCTGAGTCTGGGGTAGCTCACTCAGGATGAGCTTTTCTAGTTCCATCCATTTGGCTGAAAATTGCATAATTTCATTGTTCCTGATAGCTGAATAATATTCCATTGTAAAGATGTACCACAGTTTTTTGACCCAGTATTCGGTTGAGGGACATCTGGGTTGTTTCCAGTTTCTAGCTATTACAAATAAGGCTGCTATAAACATAGATGAGGAAACTTCCTTATGATTCCATGAAGAGGCATTTGGGTGTATACCCAGAAGTGGTATGGCTGGGTGCTGAGGCAGAGCTATTCCAAGTTTTTTAAGATATCGCCAGACTGACCTCCATAGTGGTTGCACAAGCCTGCATTCCCACCAGCAATGGAGTAGGATACCCCTTTCTCCACACCCTCACCAGCATGAGCTGTCATTTGAGTTTTTGATCTTAGCCAATCTAACAGGTAAGAGATGGAATCTCAGAGTCGTCTTGAGTTGCATTTCTCTGATGATTAAGGATGTTGAGCATTTCTTCAAGTGTCTCTCAGCCATTAGGGATTCCTCCTTTGTGAATTCTCTATTTAGCTCTGTCCCCCATTTTTTGATTGGATTATTTGGTTTCTTGGCATTTAATTTCTTGAGTTCGTAGTAGATTTTGGATATTAGTCCTCTGTCAGATGTGGGGTTGGTGAAGATTTCCTCCCAGTCTGTAGGCTGCCGTTTTGTTCGAATGACAGTGTCCTTTGCCTTACAGAAGCTTTTCAGTTTCATGAGGTCCCATTTATTGATTGTTGATCTCAAGTCCTGAGCTGTTGGTGTTCTGTTCAGGAAGTTGTCTCCTGTGCCAATTAGTTCGAGGGTTTCTCCCACTTTATCTTCTAGTAGATTTAGTGTGACTGGCCTTATGTTAAGGTCTTTGATCTACTTGGACTTAAGTTTTGTACAAGGTGATAAGTATGGGTCTAGCTTCATTCTTTTACAAATGGACATCCAGTTGGACCAGCACCATTTGTTGAAGATGCTGTCCTTCTTCCATTGTGCCGTTTTGGCTTCTTTGTCAAAAATTAGGTGGCCATAAGTGTGTGGGTCTATTTCTGGATCTTCAATTCGATTCCATTGATCTACTGGTCTGTTTCTATACCAAAACCACACTGTTTTTACAACTATTTCTCTGTAGTACAGCTTGAAATCTGGGATGGTAATACCTCCAGATGTTTTTTTATTGTACAGGATTGATTTGGCTATTCTGGATTTTTTGTTGTTCCATATGAAATTGAGAATAGCTCTTTCCAAGTCTATAAAAAATTGTGTTGGTATTTTTATAGGAATTGCATTGAATCTATATATAGCTTTTGGTAGGATGGCCATTTTTATTATGTTGATCCTACCTATCCATGAGCATGGGAGATCTTTCCCTCTTTTAAAGGCCTCTTCCATTTCTTTCTTCAAGGGCTTGAAGTTCTTGCTGTACAGGTCCTTTACTTGCTTGGTTAGAGTTATCTCCAGATATTTTATGTTGTTTGTGGCTATTGTGAAGGGGGTTGTTTCCCTTATTTCTTTCTCAGACCTTTTGTTGTTGAATAAAGAAGGGCTTCTGGTTTTTTTGAATTAATTTTGTATCCAGCCACTTTGCTGAAGGTGTTTATCAGCTGTAAGAGTTCTCTGGTGGAATTTTGCGGGTCGTTTATGTATACTATCATATCATCTGCAAATAGGGATAATTGGACTTCTTCGTTTCCGATGTTTATCCCCTTGATGTCCTTTAGTTTTCTTATTGCTCTAGCAAGAACTTCAAGTACTATATTGAAGAGATATGGTGAAAGTCGACATCCTTGTCTTGTCCCTGAGTTTAGAGGGAATGCTTCAAGTTTCTCACCATTTATTTTGATGTTGGCCACTGGCCTGCTGTATATTGCCTTTATTATTTCTAGATATGGCCCTTGTATGCCCGTTCTCTTCAGAAATTTTAGCATGAAGGGGTGTTGAATTTTGTCAAATGCTTTTTCTGCATCTAGCGAGATTATCATGTGGTTTTTTTCTTTCATCTTGTTTATATGGTGAATGACGTTGATAGATTTTCATATGTTGAACCATCCCTGCATCCCTGGATGAAGCCTACCTGATCATGGTGTATGATACTTTTGATGTGTTCTTGGATTTAGTTTGCCAGTATTTTATTAAGTATTTTTGTGTCTATGTTCATGAGGAAAATTGGTCTGAAGTTCTCTTTCTTTGTTGGGTCTTTGTGTGGTTTAGGAATCAGGGTGATTGTGGCCTCGTAGAATGAGTTTGTCAATGTTCTTTCAGATTCTATTTGGTGAAAGAGTTTGAAAATTATTGGTGTTAGCTCCTCTTTGAAGGTCCGGTAGAATTCCGTGCTAAAGCCGTCTGGCCCTGGGCTTTTTTTGATTGGGAGATTTTTAATGACTGTTTCTATTTCCTTAGGGTTTATAGGGCTGTTTAATCTGTTTATCTGATCTTGATTTAGATTCAGCAGGTGGAATCTATCTAGAAAATTGTCCATTTCACTTAAGTTTTCAAATTTGGTGGAGTATAGATTTTTAAAGTAGGATCCAAATATTCTCTAGATTTCCTCAATGTCTGTTGTTATTTCACCCTTTTCATTTCTGATTTTGTTGATTTGCATTTTCTCCCTCTGTCTTTAGTTAATTTGGCTAAGGGTCTGTTTATTTTGTTGATTTTCTCGAAGAACCAACTCTTGGTTTCATTGATTCTTTGTATAGTTCTTTTTGTTTCTAAGTTGTTGATTTCAGCCCTAAGTTTGATGATCTCCTGCCTTCTACTCCTCTTGGGAGTGTTTGCTTCTTTTTTTTTCCAATTCACCCAGTTTAGCTGTTAATTCGCTAATATGAGCTGTCACAATTTTCTTTTTGAGGGCACTTAATGCTATGAACTTTCCTCGTAGTACAGCTTTCATTGTGTCCCATAGGTTTGGGTATGTTGTGTCTTCATTTTCATTGGATTTAAAGAAGTCTTTGATTTCCTTCTTTATTTCTTCCCTGATCCAGTGGTTTTCTAGTAAAGAGTTGTTCAATTTCCATGTGAGTGTAGACTTTCTGTTGATTCTTTTGCTATTGAAGACCAGCTTTATACCATGGTGGTCTGATAAGATACAAGGGGTTATTTCAATTTTCTTGTATCTGTTGAGGCTATCTTTGTGTCCAACTATATGGTCGATTTTGGAGAAGGTTCCGTGACGTGCTGAGAATAAGGTGTATTCTTTTGTGTTTGGGTGAAACGTTCTGTAGATATCTGT
>CAJQZJ010000072.1:2996291-3016468 GCA_907164525.1 Lophiomys imhausi
ATTCTTTGTATTGTTCTTTTTGTTTCTAAGTTGTTGATTTCAGCCCTGAGTTTGATAATTTCCTCTCGTCTGCTCCTCTTGGGAGTGTTTGCTTCTTTTTGTTCTAGCTCTTTCACGTGTGTTTTTAGGTGGCTAGTATAGGAACTCTCCAGTTTCTTTTTGAAGGCACTTAGTGCTATAAACTTTCCTCTTAGCACTGCTTTCAATGTGTCCCATAAGTTTGGATATGTTGTGCCTTCATTTTCATTGAGTTCTAAGAAGACTTTAATTTCTTTTTTTATTTCTTCCCTGACCCAGAAGTCATTGAGAGTTATTCAGTTTCCATGTTTTTGGAGGCTCTCTGTTGTTTTTGTTATTGTTGAAGTCTAGCTTTATTCCATGATGGTCTGATAAGTTACAAGGGGTAATTTCAATTTTCCTTTATCTGTTGAGGCTTGCTTTGTGAACTACTATATGGTCAATTTTGGAGAAGGTTCCATGAGGTGCCGCGAAGAAAGTGTATTCTTTTGTTTTGGGGTGAAATGTTCTGTAGATATCAATTAGATCCATTTGATTCATGACATCTGTGAGGTTCATTATTTCTCTGTTTGGTTTTTGCATCGTTGATCTGTCCAGTGGTGAGAGTGGTGTGTTGAAGTCTCCCACTATGAATGTGTGAGGTTCAATGTGGAATTTCAGCTTCAGTAGTGTTTCTTTAATGAATGTGTGTGGTCTTACATTTGGGGCATAGATGTTCAGTATTGAGATTTCATCTTGGTGGATTTTTCCTTTGAAAAGTATGTAGTGTCCTTCCCCATCTCTTTTGATTACTGTTGGTTGAAAGTCCAATTTGTTGCATACTAGTATTGGTACTCCAGCTTTTTTCTTGGGTCCATTTGATTGGTATATCTTTTTCCAGCCCTTTACTTGAAGATAATGTCTACCTTTTTTGCTGAGGTGTATTTCTTGTAAGCAGCAGAATGTGGGATTCTGTTTTCACATCCACTCTGCTAGCCTGTGCCTTTTTATTGGGGAATTGAGTCCATTGATGTTGAGAGATATTAATGACCAGTGATTGTTACTTCCTGCCATCTAGATGTTGGTGGAAACAGTGTGTGAGTGAGGTTCTTTTCTTTTGGTTTTGCTGCAGGCATGCTATTTGCTTCCTGTGCTTTCTTGTGTGTAGTTAACCTCTTTGGGTTGAGGTTTTCCTTCCAACATCTTCTGTAGGTCTGGATTTTTGTATAGATATTGCTTGAATTTAGCTTTGTCATGGAATATCTTGTTTTCTCCATCTATGTTGATTAACAATTTTGCAGGGAATAGTAGTCTGGCCTGGCATTTGTGTTTTTGTTTTTTTTTTTCATGTTTGCAAAATGTCTCTCCAGGCCCTTCTGGCTTTTAGAGACTCTGAAGAAAAGTCAGGTGTGATTCTGATAGGTTTGCCATTATATGTTACTTGACACTTTTCCCTAGCAGCTTTTAATATTCTTTCTTTGTTCTGTATGTTTAGTGTTTTGATTATTATGTGGCAGGAATATTTTCTTTTCTGGTCTAATCTATTTGGAGTTCTGTAAGCTTCTTGTACAGTTATAGGCATCTCTTTTTTTAGATTTGGGAAATTCTCTTCAATGATTTTGTTGAATGTATTTTCTGGTCCATGGAGGTGGGACTCTTCTCTTTCTTCTATTCCTATTATTCTGAGATTTTGTCATTTTATTGTGTCCTTGATTTCCTGAAGTTTTTGTGTCAGGGCTGTTTTAGATTTGACATTTTCCTTGACAGATGTATCAGTTTCTTCAATTTATCCTCTGAGCCTGAAATTCTTTCCTCCATCTCTTGTATTCTGTTGGTGATGCTAGTATCTGTAGTTCTGATTCTTTTCTTAAGGTTTTCCAGTTCTATGGATGTCTCGGATTGGATTTTCTTCATTACTTCAACTTCCCCTTTCTGGTCTTCCATTCCTTTAAGCGCTTTATTCATTTCCATTACCTCCTTTGCAGTACTTTGTTGGTGCTCTCTGAGGTATTTGATTTCCTCCCTTAGGCCTTTTATTATTAATATAAGCTTAGGATTAAGGTCATTTTCCTTTGTTTCAATCGTGTTCGGCTGTCCAGAGTTGTCTGTAGCATTATTGCTAGGATCTGGAGACATCCTATTGTTTGTTTTTTTTTTTTTACCATGTTCTTGCACTGACCTTTTGTCATCTGATTGACCCTGGTGTTGTCTGTTTGTTTCTTTTGTCAGCTGACCTTGGTGCTCAGGAAAACTCCCTGCCCTGGGGGTTGGCTGATCCTGAGATCCTGGTGTTTACCTCCAGATGGCGGGCAGGTTCCTGTAATAGATTGGCTCTCGGAGAGGAGAGTGGCTGTTGCTCTCCTCAACTGCTTGTGACCCAATTGGACCAATATAGAGGGTATTAGAGTGAAGAGAGGTCCTCTGAGGACCTGTGAGCTGGCAGGTCTCCTCAGAAACGCAGGAAGAGCTGTGGTTGGGTCTGTGTTCTCCTCTCACTGACCCAGTCCTTCTGGCTCCACAGCTCTGCTGGCTGTGCAGGCAGGGAGCTCCATCCACAACAGGTGCTGACCTCAGTGTGCCTGTTGCTGACTGCCTCAGATGCTTGGTGAGTGACCCACCCACCCCGGTATTTGTGGAGAACACACAGTTGCGGGCTCTGTTTGCAGTCAGTCTTGGCTCCTAATTGCTTTGCTGTGACTGAGTTAGGTCTCTGCCTCTCCGCTATAGTGCACACTGTGCAGCCATGTTGGAAATTCTGGAAAAAAAAAAGAATCTCACTTACCTTTGCTCTTGTGGTGCGGCTGTTTTTCCCTCTTAGGTGTACAGGTCCATGTGCAGGCTGTATATCAGGCAGACAGGCAGGGCCGCTGGTCTGTGGCTGGAGCCATGGGCTGGATCCTCTCCTGGGCTAGATCTCCTCTAGCTGGAGCTCCTCTCCAGACCAGTGATGGAGCTGGCTGATCTTAGGGTGGTGTTCCCAGGAACTGCGTGGGCTGTTTTACCTGGTGACCCGTCTCAGTGTTCACTGTGGGAATTCAGACACCGTCTGTGTTTTACACTCGGCTAGGGACCTCACATTCACTCCACAGTGACTAATCTCATTCACCTACTACTCAGCTGCACTGCTCTATGGTCGGCACCATTTTGGATCTGTGTTGTCTTTGAATATAGGGCCTTACCATCAGTTTGTAGACACTGATCAGTTTGTGGTGATGTATACTTTTTAAGGACTTCCCCAGTTACAGTTTCTACACCAATCAAGAAAATTTCCCTGTGGCTCTTCCCCTGGAGGACAAAATGAGGAGTGCCTGAATCTTCTTCCTCTCCTATGACATCTGATGCATGTGAATATATCTGCTGTATGTAACATGGAGGCCACTGTTTTTCACAGCTTTGAGCTTCATGGCTGTTTGTTCTTAGTGGGGAGTAGGTGGGTAGACCAGAAAACTCTGTGAGGCATAAACATAAACAAGGCATAAACATTCATCCAGGGGCCATGTTGATTTTTGCCTCTAGGTATTTACATCCAAGTTTCCATATGACTCACTTCTATTCTGTGTTACCATATCCTAGCACTTGAACAGAAGGCATCTTCCTAACTAATCTCCTACTCTTGCAGCAGTATTGTCCAATTTACACAGTTCTAAAGAGAGTCTTTGCAAAGTCTAATTCTTGTCTATCTACTACTTGTTCTTTCTTCCTGCCATCTCTGGATATTTCATTGACGACAAATAGAAAGTCCTTTAATCTGGCCTTGGGACAGACCCTTTGTTTGGCCTGTACTAACCTTCCACATAGTCTAAAATCTATCCTGATTGGGGGCCAGCTTTGTTCCACCAGAG
This sequence comes from Lophiomys imhausi, assembly GCA_907164525.1. NCBI lineage: Eukaryota > Metazoa > Chordata > Mammalia > Rodentia > Muridae > Lophiomys > Lophiomys imhausi. The sequence goes on from CAJQZJ010000072.1 coordinate 3,000,131, forward strand.
GGCACCCTTCCCCTTGACTAAATCACATTGCTACTTGCAGCATTTCTATCCCATTTATTAGGTCTCAGCTCATTGTGCTTTTACATTCATTTGTTCAATGCTTTCATTTGCAACTATTTCCCTGGTCAGTGCCATGAGGGCACAGCCTGTCTAATATACTGTTGTCTTCCAGGTCCGTCTTTATAATGGATGCCTTATTTTTTGTAAGTTCCCTAAGATCCCATTGCTGATTCTTTATGTTATTTCCAGTCCCATTTCTACTGTTAATTATGACATGGAGAATTTTACTGTGTGTTCATCTTTGCACGCCTGTGTATTAACATATCTCTAAAGGGTAAAATTGTTAAGTGTAATTAGCTGATCCAAAGCACATGTTGAGGACATGAGTCAGTGTTTTGGCAACTAACACTGTAAATACTTTCTTCTACTTGGCAAACTACTGGCACTACCATTTTGGGAAGAAGGCAGAGCCCACTTGCCAGAGTAGAGGCACAAAATGCCAGATGCTCATGTTCCTTTGACATAGTAATGAGACTATGCTATCTACAAAGGTCATGGCAGAGAACCATGCAATCTAGTTTTTAAAATATCACAAAAAGCTTATGTTTTAAGTAAATTTATGAGTCTGTGTTGGGCTACATTCATAGATATCCTGGGGGATGTGTGTCCCTTGGACCACAGGTTGTGCATGCCAGTGAGGGAGTTCTTTTTGTGACCAGAGAGCAGGCATGTGACTTGGGACCTAAGCTGTCTTTGAGGTTGCATTAGGAGGCAGTGGTGGCATGGCTCTGTAGTAATGGTGGCCACCATTGTTCAGCAGCAGCAGTGAGAATTGCTGATAAAATACTTGAGCATTCCTGCTAAGTACTTTTGTCTGTATGTGTATCTGTGACTTTGGTGGTAGTTGTTGCCAGCTTCCTGACCACTTTTTTTCTTGCCCATTGTTGAGGTCTAAAACTGTAGCCTTCCCTGGGATTTCGTAAGTTACTCAGTAAAAACAAAATAAAGCAAAGCAAAGCAAATAGCTCCAAACAATAATGAGCACAACAAAACAGCTTTTCTTTTTAAATTAATGAGAGCCATCAAACCATTGGAGCTCCTGACTAACACAGCATATACATTTAAAAATGTGGACTTGAGCGCCAAATTGACCTCCAAAGAGATGGCCCAAATTCTCATTCTAGTCAGGCCCACATATTCAGAGTTCTGTGTCTTCTAGTATAACTTATGTTACCTTGAAGTGATGTGTTTCTAGGAGAGGCATTTCTTACCCATTGTCCTATATTAAGCCTTTAACCTAGAGCCTGACACACATAGTCATTTGTGTCTGCTAAATTAATGAATGAAAGGAATTGTCTTTAAGTTGCTTGAGACAGGCCAAAGGCAGCATAGTCAGAATTAGTGACTGGGAATTGGGAGGCTGTCTATTCAACTCCTTATTCTGAAGTGGGTGCCAGTACCCAGCAGAGGCAAGTGACTTGACAAAGTGTTCATAGTTGGCCAGGTTACAGCACCTAGCAGACCCATGATTTCCAGGTCTATTAGAAGCCCACCTCCAAGTACTCTGTGTGGGAGCCTGTAAGGACTGATGCAGCATTCACAATGTGTTTGTCCTGGACTTTATGACCAAGAGGGAAATTTTAGCTGAAATGGTGTGCAGAGCAGTTGGCCCATTTTCTGTGGAGCTGCCTGAAAATTAACCTGGAAAAGGAGGAAGGCTGGTGACCACCCGTTTGGAAAATTGCCTTTGTATGTAACTGGAGGGCATGTACATGTGTGTAAGGATCAAGCACCCTCCTTTCTGTGCGTAGATTTTTCATTTCCTTTTTTTTCTTTGTATTGCTTTCAAATCAAAGGGAAGCCACGGTAGAGAACATCTTGCCCTGAGGTACATACATATATAAAAATGAAGGAGGTTATGGGACAGGAATGTTTTCAATAATGGATCAGAGGTATGGCCTTTCATAGGAAATGAAGTGAAGCTGTTGCTAAGCTGATGCTGAGGAACTGGGGTGAGGTGGGATGAGGCTACTAATTCCAGTGAATTTACACCCCCCCCCCAACGATTTATTTATGTTCAGCCAACTGGCTGATTAAGGGTTAAAAGATTAAGGTTAATTAATCAATTTTTGACAGAATGAGCAGTCGCTTGTCCTAAAGAGCTTAATGTTTTGACATTTCTATTGCCACAGCTTGATAGTTGGAAAAATATTCATAAAGTCGAGTCCATTTTTAAAAGAACATCTGTAGAATTGGGTCAGCAGATATGTTACACGATGGAATGAAAGATGAAATACAACCCTGCCTGGTCTGTGCTTCATGGCAACAGAGAAGATCTTTGTTTCCAGGGTGTTCACTTAGATTGGTGCTTTTTGGCTCTGACCTGCCACACAACCCAGATTCTGGGCTTATGTCCAGCCCAGATGCAGAGACAACATGTGGTTCCTCACAGAAACCACTGGATGCCGCTGTGGCACCAAGAATGCAGGAAAGCAGTCCAGCTGGTGGCGCAGGGAGTAATGACTGTCACACACACTGTTCTTGAATTCTAGTCCAGGAATTTAAAGGCACTGTTATGAATTAGAGGGAATAAAATATTCGGTAGATGAAGCTCAGGTCCTGGGTCCCCGGGGTGGTTTTCTGTTTTCTAACTCATTTTACCCCTCTGTGTCTGGATACCATTTTGCAGCCCAGAGGCATAGATTTTATCTGTGTCAAAAACAACCTTCCCAAATGACACAAAGGGGGAGGGTGCTGCTACAACCTGTAGTATTTATCCTTAAATACTTTTTCAAAACAGGATATTATACTGTCTTCTCCACTGGCCATTATTGGCAGCAAATACCTGCCATCATGTGGACCAAATAAACAGCTGGCTTGATTAAATGTTAGATACCTCATTCATATGAATTTCAGACAAGCAACCAAGAACTTCTTGATATAATACATTCTAAATATTGAATGAGTCACGCCTACAAGGAACAATTATTTATCTCCAATTTAAATTTGTTTAGGTGTCTAGTATTCTTCGTATTGACAAAACCTGCTCTCTCTCTCTTTTTTTTTTAACAGAGGAAGAGTAACTGAGGTGTTGACAATTGGAAGTTGACCTGGGGGAATTTGGAGTCAGGACCATTAGAGGTGAAGTTGAACTCTAAGAGTTCTGTTCCAAGATGGGGAGGAAGAAGTGCCATATGTTCACAGTAAGAGCAAACAGGCTCACACCTACATGGAGGAAAGGCAGTTCAGAGCAAGGGATTTGCTGGTAAGTAGTCAACTGAGAAATGTTCTACTTTCCCCCCTCTTTTTCCACTTACTTATGCATATATATGTGTGTATGAGTGTGTGTGTGTGTGTGTGTGTGTGTGTGTGTGTGCGTGGGTGTATAGTGTTGGTATATGGTGCATGTGTGGAGGTCAGAGGACAACTTGCAGAAAACTGGGAGTCTGTTTTCTTCTTCCACCACAGGATCTGGGGATCAAACTCAGGTTGTTAGACTTGGTAACAAGCATCTTTACCCACTGAACCATCTTGTCAACTCCACTTTTTTCTTTTTGGTTATGTTCTTCCCTTAATGTTTACACAAGTATATCAGCTTCCAGTGACTTTATTCTTTTTTAAAATATTTATTTATTTATTTATTGCTTCAGGTTACATATCCATCACAATGTCCTCTTTCCACCCCTTCCAGTCCTGCCCTCCCACCCTCTACCCCCTATCCCTTCCATCCCACTCCTCTGGAGTGGAGTGTCCCTACATAAAAGTCCCCTGCCCTAGTTCAGCACTCATATGAGGGCCAAGAGCCTCCTCATACACTGAAAGCATACAAGGCAGCATCAATAGGGCAAAGTGTCTCACTGACAGGAAAAAAGTCTATGTCCATGTTCCCTTTGGTGTGTTGGTTGTAGTATAGATATCCTGTTCTATATAGCTAAAATCGTACTATAAGTGAATAGATGCCATGTGCATCCTTCTGAGTCTGGGTTAGCTCACTCATGATGAGCTTCTCTAGTTACATCCATTTGGCTGCAAATTGCATGATTTCACTGTTTCTGGTAGCTGAGTAGTATTCCATTGTGTAGATGTACCACAGTTTTTTAATCCATTCTTCGGTTGAGGGACATCTGGGTTGTTTCCAGTTTCTAGCTATTACAAATAAGGCTGCTATGAACATAGATGAAGAAACTACCTTGTGATTTGGTGAGGAGTCATTTGGATGTATACCCAGAAGTGGTATGGCTGGGTCCTGAGGCAGAGCTATTCCAAGTTTTCTAAGATATAGCCAGACTGATTTCCATAGTGGCTCTACAAGTTTGCACTCACACCAGCAATGGAAGAGTGTTCCTCTTTCTCCACACCCTCGCCAGCATGTGCTGTCACATGAGCTTTTGATCTTAGCCATTCTGACAGGTGTGAGATGGAATCTCAGAGTTGTCTTGAGTTGCATTTCTCTGATGGTTAAGGATGCTGAGCATTTCTTCAAGTGTCTCTCAGCCATTAGGAATTCCTCCTTTGTGAATTCTCTGTTTAGGTCTGTTCCCCATTTTTTTGATTGGATTATTGGTTTCTTGGCATTTAAATTGAGTTCTTTGTAAATTACGGATATTAACCCTCTGTCAGTTGTGGGGTTGGTGAAGATTTTTTCCCAATCTGTAGGCTGCTATTTTGTTCGAATGATAGTGTCTATTGCTTTACAGAAGTTTTTCAGTTTAATGAGGTTGCATTTATTGATTGTTGGTCTTAGGTCCTGGGCTGGTGGTGTTCTGTTCAGGAAGTTGTCACCTGTGCCGATGAGTTCCAGGGTTTTCCCCACTTTCTCTTCTAGTATATTTAGTGTGTCTGGCCTTATGTTAAGGTCTTCGATCCACTTGGACTTAAGTTTTGTACAAGGTGATAAGTATGGGTCTAATTTCATTCTTTAAAAAAGAAATAGAAGAGGCCATCAGAAGATGGAAAGATTGCCCATGCTCATGGATAGATAGGATCAACATAATAAAAATGGCCTCCTACCAAAATATATATAAAGATTCAATGCAATTCCTATCAAAATACCAACACAATTCTTTATAGACCTGGAAAAAGAAATTCAAAACTTCATATGGAATAACAAAAAATCCAGAACAGCTAAATCAATCCTGTACAATAAAAAAACCATCTGGAGGTATCACCTTCCCAGATTTAATGCTGTTCTACAGAACAATAGTAAGAAAAACAGCATGGTACTGATATAGAAACAAACCAGTGGATCAATGGAATTGAAATGAAGACCCAGAAATGAACCCACACACCTATAGTCACTTAATTTTTGACAAAGGAGCCAAAACCTTGACACAATGGAAAAAGGACAACATCTTCAACAAATGGTGCTGGTCCAACTGGATGTCCACAATTGACTATATTATTAATCATACCATGTTAGGGTTCAAGTTCAATCAATGACAATGATACATTGGCTATGACAGGCACAAGGCTGACCCTGGTATGATTCTAGGACCCTTTGTAGGCCTGTGTTTGTGTTCTTGTAAGATAAATCCTGGACACACCTGGAATTTGGACTATGAATTTGGACTACATCCCTGACTAGCATTGTAGCTTTAGGCAAATACATTAATCTCTCTGAGTTCTAGCCAATGTCCTCATACGTAAAGGGTACAGTAATTCTGCCTATCTCACTGTGTTGTGTTGGGGTAGTGTTAAGCATTCTAAATGTTAATTAATTGGTCGTGCTTTCTGTCTGTTACTTACATTGATTCCAATTGGTTAAATAAAATGCCAAGGCCTGAGATTGGGCAAAGACAGAGAAAGGTGGGACTTCCTGAGATTAGAACAGAATGCCTGTGCTTTAGACAGAGGATTCATTCATTCCAGCCAGGAGCAGGAAGAAGAAGACACACGCCATGGTTTAGAAAAAAGAACCTCATTCCACATGGCCAGGAACATTGGCATATCATGTAGAATGGCAGTCCAAGGGGACATATGTATATATAGGGTCATATTTGGGTAATAGAATTATGAGCTAGCTTAGATGGGCTAGTGTAATCGAAGTTTTAAATTATTATTTAACGCTTATTTATTTATTACTATATTCATTTATAACAAATAACAATTATTTCTTAACTATTAATCCTATAAATTCCTACAACCCCTTTAACCTATCCACTAAACCTATTGATAATTATTTTTCTAACCTTTTAGAATGATACAGTCTCTGGGGCAGGTCCTCAGTCGTCAGGAACACAGTCTTTGTTGTAGATTCTTTAACGCACTTAACGGTCCTTTTTCTGGATCTCTCAGATGCAGGTTCATCAGGGTAAGTTGGTTATTGCAGTCTCACCTTAAATAAGGCTTGATGCTTTTTTCTCTCTGGGAGACCACAGCCCCTTCGCATCAGCAACTCTGCCACTCTACTTCAGAGTCCTTAAAGCCAGGCACAGTTTCCTTTAGGCCACTGTTCAGACAGATCAAACCCCTCTAGGCAAAAGCTGATCCATAGGGTTTAGTCCTTGGCCTTTTGGTGTCTTGCTCAGGCTTTCTTTGCTTACCAGCTTCTTTCTGCCTCAGGGAGATCTGGCCATCAAATGATGGCCAGCACTTTTTTCAGCAGGACTCTCAGAGCTGTCTAGCATCAGGGGCCTCTTCCTCTTTTGGGCTCCATGCACTGTCCTTAAATAGGAGGAACTCTGTTTCAGCTTAATTTGGGCTCTACCCACTTAGCAGCTGAAAACAATGTCAGGCCAGATACTTTGTTTCTTTAAGTCCATTAAGTCTTTCCTGTTTTTCTGACTACCTTGTTTTTCAGTCCATTGAGTATTTCCTGTTTGTTTCCTGTTTTTAGTCCACGTGTTGATAATGATCTTCATGCCCCAAATTAAGAGACAGTATCAGAAACCCCTATATATATTCTAAATCTAATTTAATTTATCTAAGTCCCTACAGGCTAGGATTGCACAATTCAGGCCAAGGATTGTTAAAATCCATGCAGTGTCTGTGTCCTCATTTACAATGGATGGTTAAGGATTAGCTGCCGAACCAATTAAATATAATATAAATACTGGTAAATAATTTAATTATTTCTACAAATGGCACCCAATGTAATTTAACTAAAATTTTTTTACAGTGTTGTTAGGATATATCAAGATGCTGTGAACTGTCAGACTGTAGCAAACCTGAACACCAGAATGCTCGTAGTGCTATATCATCCTGATTTTGGCCACTCCTCAAGCATGGGTATGCCATATAGGGAATGGGTAGTGATGCTGACTTTTAAGAACTTGTTCTCCTCATCCCTAGATGATTTTTGGTTCAGTACTTATGGCCTTTATCAAAGAAATCTTGTGGAACAGTATGTATTTTGGAAAGACAACTTGGAAGTACTAGTCTAAAGCACCTTTGCTTCCCTATCTGGACCTACATTTTCCCTCTAACAGGGTGGAAGATCAAAGATGGGTATAATGGCACAGAAGTGGGCCTCATTTGCTCAAATATTTCCTCTGTTGGAGTGTATTGGTTAGTTTTAAACTTGACACAATCTGGAATCACTGGGAAAGTGAGTCTCTGTAGGGGATTGTCTGGATCAGGCTGGCCTGTGGGCATGTGTCTGTGGGCCATTGAATTGATTACTTTAATTGAGATGGGATGACTCAGCCTGCAAGTGGGTGGTGTGTTCCCTGATTTAGAGCCTGGTCTGTCTAAGTAGAGAAAGGCAGCTGAGTATTAAGCATACACACATTCATTTCCTTAGCTCCTGGGTGTGATGTGACTATATGCTTCAGATTTCTACCTTGGCTTTTCTGCAGTGATGCACTGTAACAGGGAACTGTGACCTAGAATACACTCCTCCTCCCCTAAGGTGCTTTTTGTCAGGGTATTTTACCACAGTGAAAGAAATCAAACTAGAACAAGGCTTTGTGCTGTCATTGTTTCTTACTGACCCTGCCACCTGGGCAGTTTTCCATGTCTCACTGTCTTTCCAGGCTGTAGATGTTTCCTATGCAAGACTGTAACATGCATGGGGTGGGACTGAATTTTTTGAGGCTGAAGGCAGACCCTGTCAAAGATACCATCTATTAGGAGCTGTCCAGACCAGAGCAGATGGTGTTGTCCAAGGAAATATTGTGAAGAAGTCCTGTTGGCCTGGAGGGCCTGGGCCAACCTCCATTAGGTTGCTATTAACCAGCTTCCCATCTCAGTCAGGTTTATCTTGTAAATCCACTTCCCCAAATCAACAGCCTCTATTACGTTGTAACTAGAGAGGCTGCAGCATCTGTAAGCGCTTTGGCAAATATTTGAGTGAAGTTATGTGTGGGGTCTCAGGAGTAAGATGATCAACTTTGTGACTTTTTTTTTTTTTGCCAGTTATCCCCAGAGCCAACTGAATACGAGATTTTAAGGTATTTCATCTTGCCTAGAGGTATTCATTCACTCCTTTAATCTGTTAATGTAGGGTACCACCTATATTTGGCCCGGCCATGATAGGCTTAGAAGCTTGAGAGTAACCTGGGGAAAGATGGCTGGGCTGTGGATTAACTATAATAATATCTGTGCCCTTGGAGTGACACTTCATTTTAGACTCTGGTCACTTTGGTACTTTGTTGGTGGGAGATGGAAGGTTGAATATATTGATGAGGAAATACAATAATCTACATGTGTGTTAAAAGAGAACAAGTAGTCTAAGCTGAGACATAATGCTATGACTTTAGTCACCTCATTATTTTCTGCTATAGAATATTTATCTGTGAGATGAATTCTCCTGGAGTCACAAAGCAAGTAATTTTGGGTATAATTAGTTTATTTGTGAGGTTGTACTAGTTAGGATTCTTCAGAGAAACAGAACCAATGGAAAAGACATATTATTTCACCTGTACATATATACCTCACACACATATCTATCCATAAAAATTCCTGTATGTTAAGGAATTTTCTGGCATAATGTCAGGGGCTGACAATCCCATACTCTTTAGGGCAGATCACTAGGAAGAGTTGTTATTACAGCTTCAGTCCAAAGGTGTCTTGGAGGCAGGACCTACTCCTTCAGCTAACTCAGTCTTTTTGCCTTAAGATTTTTTAACTCATTGAATGATTCCCAACCACCTTATGAATGGTGCTCTCCTTTATTCAAAAATAGAATGATGTAAATAGTTACATAAAAATGTAATACAACTTCACAGAATATCTAGGTAGCTCTTTGAACAAAAGCTCAAGAGTCTTGGCCTAGCCAAGCTGACACACATGAAGGATTATTAAAGAAGTGGACTCTGAAATACAAGTAGAAACTGGATGTGGTTGCACACACTTTTAATATCAGCATTCAGAAGGCACATGGAGGTAGATCTCTGTTATTTACTTTAAGGTAAGCCTGGACCACGTAGTAAGTTCCAGGCCAGCCAGGGCTGTATAAAAAATGTGATATGGGAAAGGTAATATAATCAACGAAATGTGTGCTATCAAGTAAATTACTGCTGTGGACGACTAGAGTTGAATCCTTCTGGAGAACTCTGGATATCCCATAGAACACATGACTGAGGAGTTGAAGGACTTGGATCATTCGTACACTAATAATATCTATTAGTTCTGGGTTGGGGCTGTTGTGTGGGTCAGGCGCTAGTGTTTAGAGAGAACATCCAGGCAAAGGTACTTTCAGATTGTGGAAGATGTACTCATGTGTTACAAGGGTTAAGGGCCATGAGTGAGGAACAGGAAGTATCTATACAGCAGAGAAACAAAGGTATCTTCAGTCTTCTGGACTGAGAATCTATAACAGTAATATGAGAAAATAGATGTGAAAGCACTGGAAGTTTAGTCTTTATAAATGAGGCATTAATTATCTAAAAAAACCTATAATTTTAAATTAAAATATATACAATCTTTCTTGAATTCAATTTAATCAATTTTGTGCTGATAGATGTCATGCCAAACTTATTAATATTCATCTTTTCAGTGTTACTTTGGATGTGATATTTCCCAGGAACCTTTGTCTCTCTGTTCCTTCTGACTAGGTCCCATGTTATATACTCTCAAAGCATCCTACTCTTTTCCTTGTGAACACTTCTCCATAAGAAGGCAGTCATTTATTTCTTGTTATTCCTGACTCCCTAACCAAACACAGTCATTGGAATGTATGCTTACTAAATATGTAATTTTGAAATTAAGAAAATGTGATAGAAAATCTTCCCTGGAATCTATTACAAATTAGTAAATACTGTAAAATAACTGCAATAACTCAGATAAAGACAAGAAATATCTTTAGGATCCTGCTTAAATAAAGAGAAGATAATACATTTTAATTAACATACCGATTGTTTATGGCTAAATGGTCTCTTTCAACGTATTTCAGGAAAACTACTTCTTTGGCATCTTGTTTTTTCTTTCTTTCTTTATTCAAGTTACATCTGGATTGTAGTGCCCTCCCTCCTTTCCTCCTAGCCCCATCCTCCAACTCTCTTTGCCCTCTCCCTCCTCTGCTTCTCCTGGGATGAGAGGAGGCCCCACATATTGACCCATTCTGGTTATCAGTAACATGAAGGCTCTAAGCTTCCTTTTTCACTGGGGCCCAACATGGCAGCCAAGCCAGGGCAAGGTGTTCCATTAGCAGGCAACAGAGTTCATGACAGAGATAGGTCCCCTATGCCACTTGTTAAGGGACCTGTATGAAGACCAAGTTGCCTATCATGCCTATAAATGTGTAAGGAGTCTACGTCTAGTTTATATATGTTTTGGGTGGGAGAGGGGTTCAGTCTCTGTAAGCCTGTAGGGGACTAGATTGGTTTGTTCTGTTGATGTTCATGTGGTGATCTTGTCACTTCAAGATCTTCCTCCTCTCTTACACAAGACTCCCAGAGCTCAACCTAATGTTTGGCCATGCATCTCAGCATCTGTTTCAATCCATTGCTAGGTGGAGTTTCTCATAGAATAGTTACAGTACATTCCTGTCTCTTTGGGTATGTGGGTTGTAGGATAGTTATCCTGTACTAAATGGCTAAAACCCAGTGATAAGTGAGTACATGCCTTGTGCATCTTTCTGAGTCTGGGTTAGCTCACTCAGGATGAGCTTTTCTAGTTCCATCCATTTGGTCGAAGTTGCATGATTTCCTTGATTCTGATAGCTGAGTAGTATTCCATTGTGTAAATGTACCACAGTATTTTTTTATTTTTATTTTTTCATCTTTTATCCATTCTTCCACTGGAGAGCATCTGGGATATTTACAGTTTCTGGCTATTATGAATAAAGCTGCTATAAAGATAGTTGAGCTGATGTCATTGTGACTTGGTGGAATATCTTTTGGAAATATGCCCAGGTGTGGTATGGCTGAGTCTTGAGGTAGAACTATTCCCATTTTTCTGAGATATCGCCAGACTGATTTCCAAAACAGTTGTACAAGCTTACACTCCCACCAGCAATGGAGTGTCTTCCCCTTTCTCCACATCCTTGCCAGCATGTGCTGTCACTTGAGTTTTTAATCTTAGCCATTCTGATGGATGTGAGATGTGAAACTACAACCTTATTAACAATGATATTTATTAATAACTATACATTGTTATACTAGGCCCATGGAGAAGGCTGCAGCTGTGCTGGAGGCCAGCAGGCCTGGAAGGGCAAGCCATTAGAGGTTGCAGAGCAGCTGGTGGTGTGAGAGACTGGCAGGCCTGGCTTGCCTTAGCTGGCAGCCTGACCTATGTTGTGGATAAAGCCCAGGACTTAGGGTTTTTTTCATCACCCCTGAAACCACAACTCTGTAAACTAATATGCAGGAAGTCCCACCTTCATATATTCTTTCTGCTCATCTAATTGTTCATCAGCAACTTTTAGTAACCAATCAGAGAGTGCCTCAGAACAGGGAGTAACCAGATCTCTGAGCACTGAAATCAGCTTCTGTGAACCAATGTATTAGACCTTCCTCCAACAGAGAAGAAATCTCAGTCTGTTTTAATTTGGATTTCCCTGATGAGTAAGGACTATGAGGATTTCTTTAAGTTTCTCTTGGCCATTAGAAATTGCTTTTTTTTTGTTAGATCTCAGTTTAGCTCTGTACCCCATTTAAAAATATGTTTATTTATTAGTTCAAGTTACATCTTAATTACAGCCTCCTCCTTCTTCCCCTCCCAGTCCCCCTTCCCACCTTCTACCCCTCTATCCCACATATCCTACTCCTCCAGTATGGGGGGTCCCTACAAATCAGCCCACTTCAGTTCATCAGTCCCATGAGGGGTAAGAGCTTACTCTTGCTCTGGGACCCAACTTGGTAGCTCCACTAGAGAAAAGTGTCCCACTAACAGGTAACAAAGTCCATGACTGAGACATCCCACCCCTACTTGTTAAGGGATCCTTATGAGGACCAAGTTGACTATCCTCTTTTGAATTGGGGTCTAGAGCAAGTCTAAACTTTTTTTATTCTTATTTTGATTAGTGTTTCAGTCACAGTAATCCTCTAGGAGCCTAGGTTAGTTGGTTCTGTTGATCTTCATGTGTTGATCTTGACCCATTCCGGTCTCTCTATTCCTCCTTTCTTCCAGTGCTCCACCTAATGTTTGACACTGTGTTTGGCATTTGTTTTGATCTGCTGCGGGGGGAAATTTCTGGTAGGATAGTTATGATAGATTCCTGTTCCTTTGGGTCTGTGGGTTGTAGGACAGTTATCATGTACTAAATGGCTAACATCCAGTGGTAAGTGAATACATGCCATGTATATTTTTATGGGTCTGGGAAAGCTCACTCAGGATGAGCTTTTGTAGTTCCATGCATTTGGTTGCAAATTGCATGGTTTCCTTGTTTCTGATAGCTGAGTAGTATTCCATTGTGTAAATGTACCATATTTTTCATATATTCTTTGGTTGAAGGGCATCTGGATTGTTTCCAGTTTCTAGCTCTTACAAATAAAGTTGATTAGGTCAGGGCTCTGTTCTTATCTTTCCAGGAGAATCAAAGCATCCATTCAAGGAACCCAGGGACAACTGGACAACGGAAACCTCAGCAGAAAACAGAATCAGACACCAAAGAAGACGAGTTACCCAGTTGATGCAGCCTGACAGACTCCCTCAATAGCTGTTTCCATCAAAAGCCTACAACCACAACAACTCAATATCACTAAGACCGTTCAGCTCTACACAATGCCCTAGCCAGAACCTCAGTAAAGCCTTGAAGATCAGCTTCTGCCTACAAACTCCTTAGGACATCTAAACAGCTGTGAACAGAAGGACTGAACATAAAAGGATTGTACTAACATTTTAAACAATTTTTCCATTTTGGTTCGGCCCCAAACAGGTTTACTACGACCCAAATCAGCAGGAAGTCATTTTAGGAGAGCGACGTCCCATGCCCAGAGGGTGGGGAGGGTGTTGCTCCGCCTCCCCTTTTTGGTTATTTGAAGGATAACTGAAAACTCTGTTACTTAGGGGAAGAGATTACAAGCTGTTAAATGGTCCTGTTTAATGGGTTTTGGAGGTTAGACCCAGGGTATTCCTTCTTTCCCATTTCTGTATCCTTCTTTCTCTCCTATGTAGGAGTGCAGAGGCTTGATAAAAATGAGACATAGACATAGCACAGGAAGGAACAAGAAAAAGGGCCAGATTATTGAATACGCACTTATACCTTTGTATATTGATACAAAATTAGTACTATATTTGGCTAAAGTGGTATTGACCATTGTTTATTGTACAAAAATTAGATTGTATTGGACTACATCGGTATTGATCTTTGTATATTGATACAAAATTAAGATTATAGTTGGCCACAATGGTATTGAGCCTTGTATATGGACGTAATATTAAGATTGTATTGGCCTACATAGGCATTGATCTTTGCATATTGATACATAATTAAGAGTATTTTTAGCCACATTTGAATAGATCTTTGTATATTGATACAAAATTAAAGGTAATGCTTCCTAATGGTATCGTACCTAGAGATACTTAAAAATGAAATGTGAAGCTCTGGCCTCTTGATACCAACCGTCTTAAACTGTTTAGGATAGTTAAGAAAAACAAACTCCTAGTCATGCAAGCATGTCACTTTGTTAGCTACTATGACAGTCTATCACAGATATTCCCTAAGCTACTCAGTAATCAAGTTGTAAGAGACAAGCAATATTTGCTTATCTAAATACAAGAGATGGATAGAGCATCTTCAAAAACCCCAATAGATCTGCAGAATATGGCATTCAAAGATGTTGTCTTAAATTAAGATTTTTTTTTATATCGAGACATATCAGTTTCTGACAGCACCACCTATTCTACTCCAAGTAGAAGATAAGCATTGAAGAATCTCCAGTGTTAGATGGTTGAATTAGTTGCAAGCCTATCTCTTGCCATGAAAAAACTCCTTGCTTCAACTGCAGACAGACTGCTGTCCAAAAAGGACAAAACTTGGTAGCAGGGAAATTGACAGCCTAGCTCTGCCAAGACAGGGTAGGTAAGTCCTTCATAATCCCTGCTCTACAATAAATGTCTGTCAGAGAAACAGGAACTAAAGGCTGAAGACTGATGATGGAATGTATGGAGAGAAAATGGGAACTGTCCAGGCAGTCAGTGGTATGTCATTTCTTAGTTTGGAAGCTGCAGGCCCTGCACTTCCTATATAATCAGATATATTTATCCCTCTCAGGTCTCTGAGGTGGTTGAAGAATAGACAGCTAGAGTCCCATAGTTAGATTTTGAGTTGTTTAGGAATCAAGAGGGCGTTCTAGATCTAAGAAGATGGTTATAATAGTGATGCAAGTTAGTATGAAAGCTGAGTCAGTTATAGAGCTTTAAACTCATGGAGATGGTTAGAAGGTAGAAGGTTAAAGTCAGGGGCCAAATATGTATGAACTGGACATTGGGAAGGTATACTGGGCCATTTAACTCTCATAAATGTGGTATATTTATTTCTGTTGTTTTGTGTAGTATTTACTGTTATAAGAGAAGGAACCATTTGTTGGACTGAAAGGGAAAGCTGTTGGGGGGAAGAGGGTGGAAGGGTGGGACAGGAAGGGGGAATAGGGAAGGGTTTGTGACTGAGATGTAACTTGAAGAAAAAAATAAAGTATTTAATAAAAAAACAAATAAAGTTGATTACTGTAAAGTTGATAAAAAAATATCAACATAGTTGAGGAGGTGTCCTTGTGGTTTGGTAAAGAAACTTTTGGATGTATGCCCAGGAGTGGTATGGCTGGGCCTTGAGGTAGAGCTATTCCAAGTTTTCTAAAATATCTCCACACCTATTTCCACAGTGACTGTACAAATTTGCACTCCCACCAGCAATGGAGGAGTGTTCCCCTTTCTCCACAACCTCACCAGCATATGCTGTCATTTTAGTTTTGATCTTAGCCATTCTGACAGGAGTGAGATTGAATCTCAGAGTCGTCTTGAGTAGCATTTCTGTGACGACTATGGATGTTGAGCATTTCTTCAACTGTCTCTTGGCCACTAGGGATTCTTCTTTTGTGAATTCTCAGTTTAGCTCTGTAACCCATTTTTTGATTGGATTATTTGTTTTCTTGGTGTGTATTTCTTGAGTTCTTTGTATATTTTGAATATTAGCCCTCTGTTGGAGGTAGGATTAGTGAAGACCTTTTTGCAATCTGTAGGCTGTCAGTTTGTTCTGATGACAGTGTCCTTTGCCTTACAGAAGCTTTTCAATTTCATAAGTACTGCTTATTGACTGTTGATCTTAGAGACTGAGCTATTGGTGTTCTTTCCAGGAAGTTGTCGCCTGTCCAGGAAGTTGTCACCTGTGCCAATGAGTTTGAGGCTTTTCCCCACTTTCTCTTCTATTAGATTTGGTGTGTCCAACTTTATGTTGAGGTCTTTGATCCACTTGGACTTAAGTTTTGTGAAGGGTGATAAGCATGGGTCTATTAGCATTCTTCTACAAGTTGACATCCAGTTAGACCAGCACCATTTGTTGAAGATGCTTTCCTTTTTCCATTGTATGGTGATCATAGGTGTGTGGGTTTGTTTCTACAACTTCAATTTGATTTCATTGACCAATTGGTCTGTTTCTATGCCAGTACCATGCTATTTTTATTACTATTGCTCTGTAGTACAGCTTGAAATCAGAGATGGTGAAACCTCCAGATGTGGTTTTTTTTTTTTTGTTTTTTTTTTTTTTTGGTACAGGATTGATTTAGCTATTCTGGGTATTTTGTTTTTCCATATGAATTTGATTTTTGTTCTTTCAAGGTCTGTAAAGAATTGTGTTGGTATTTTGATAGGAATTGCATTGAATCTATATATTGCTTTTGGTAGGATGGCCATTTTTATTATGTTGATCCTACCTATCCATGAGCATGGGAGATCTTTCCATCTTCTAAAGGCCTCTTCAATTTCTTTCTTCAGGGACTTGAAGTTCTTGTTGTACAGGAT
>CAJQZJ010000072.1:3116468-3140539 GCA_907164525.1 Lophiomys imhausi
AACTTCAAGTACTATATTGAAGAGATATGGTGAAAGTGGACATCCTTGTGTTGTCCCTGAGTTTAGAGGAAATGCTTCAAGCTTCTCTCCATTTAATTTGATGTTGGCCACTGGCTTGCTGTATATTGCCTTTATTATTTCTAGGTACGGTCCTTGTATGCCCGTTCTCTCCAGAACTTTTAGCATGAAGGGGTGTTGGATTTTGTCAAATGCTTTTTCTGCATCTAGCGAGATTATCATTTGGTTTTTTTCTTTCATCTTGTTTATATGGTGAATTACATTGATAGACTTTCGTATATTGAACCATCCCTGCATTCCTGGGATGAAGCCTACTTGATCATGATGTATGATATTTTTGATGTGTTCTTGAATTCGGTTTGCTAGTATTTTATTAAGTATCTTTGCATCTATGTTCATGAGGGAGATTGGTCTGAAGTTCTCTTTCTTTGTTGGGTCCTTCTGTGGTTTAGGAATCAGGATGACATTGGCCTCATAGAATGAGTTTGACAGTGTTCTTTCTGTTTCTATGTGGTGGAAGAGTTTGAAGACTAATGGTGTTAGTTCCTCTTTGAAGGTCCGGTAGAATTCCGTGTTAAAGCCATCTGGCCCTGGGCTTTTTTTTAATGGGAGATTATTAATGACTGTTTCTATTTCCTTAGGGATTATTGGGCTGTTTAAGATGTTAATCTGATTTTGATTTACTTTTGGTAGGTGGAATTTATCGAGGAAATTGTCCATTTCTCTTAGGTTTTCAAATTTGGTGGAGTATAGATTTTTAAAGTAGGACCCGAATATTTTCTGGATCTCCTCAATGTCTGTTGTTATTTCTCCCTTTTCATTTCTGATTTTGTTGATTTGGGTTCTTTCTATTTGCCTTTTAGTTAATTTGACTAGGGGGTCTGTCTATTTTGTTGATTTTCTCGAAGAACCAACTCTTGGTTTCATTGATTTTTGTATAGTTCTTTTCGATTCTAAGTTGTTGATTTCAGCCCTAAGCTTGATGATTTCCTGCCTTCTGCTCCTCTTGGGTGTGTTTGCTTCTTTTTTTTTCCAATTCACCCAGCTTAGCTGTTAATTCACTAATATGAGCTGTCACAATTTTCTTTTTGAATGCACTTAGTGCTATGAACTTTCCTCGTAGCACAGCTTTCATTGTATCCCATAGGTTTGGGTATGTTGTGTGTTCATTGTCGTTGGATTTTAAGAATTCTTTGATTTCCTTCTTTATTTCTTCCCTGACCCAGTGGTAATCCAGTAAGGAGCTGTTCAATTTCCATGTGTGTGTAGGCTTTCTGTTGATTCTTTTGCTTTTGAAGACCAGCTTTTTCCATGGTGGTCTGATAAGATACAAGGTGTTATTTCAATTTTATTGTATCTATTGAGACTATCGTTGTGTCCAACTATGTGGTCGATTTTGGGGAAGGTTCCGTGGGGTGCTGAGAAAAAGGTGTATTCCTTTGTGTTTGGGTGAAACGTTCTGTAGATATCTGTTAGGTCCATTTGTTTCATGATCTTTGTTAGACTCAATATTTCTCTGTTTGGCCTCAGTCTTGATGATCTGTCCATTGTTGTGAGTGGGGTGTTGAAGTCTCCCACTACTAATGTGTTGTGATCGACTTGCGATTTAAGATTTAAAAGTGTTTCTTTTACAAAAGTAGGTGCCTTTGTATTTGGGGCATAGATGTTCAGTATTGAGATTTCCTCTTGATGAATATTCCCTTTAATGAGTATATAATGCCCTTCTTTGTCTTTTTTCATTAACTTCAGTTGGAAGTCTGTTTTGATTGATATTAGGGTGGCTACTCCAGCTTGCTTCCTGGGTCCATTTGCTTGGAAAACCTTTTCCCAGCCCTTTACTCTGAGGTAGTGTCTATCTTTGGTAGTGAGATGTGTTTCTTGTATGCAGCAAAAGGATGGGTCTTGCTTGCGGATCCACTCTGTAAACCTGTGTCTTGTCTTTTTATTGGGGAGTTGAGACCATTGATGTTGATGCATATTAGTGACCTGGGGTTGTTGTTTCCCATTAGTTTGGTATAGGTGATGGTCCTGTGCCTCTTTTGGTTTAGTTGCTGAGGGGTTTTCTATTCCCTTTGTTTTCTTGGGTGAAGTTTTCTTCTCTGGGATGGAATTTTCCTTCTAGGATTTTCTGTAGGGCTGGGTTTGTGGGGAGATATTGTTTAAATTTGATTTTGTCATGGAATATCTTGTTTTCTCCATCTATGTTGATAGAGAGTTTTGCTGGGTATAGTAGTCTGGCTGGGCACCTATGTTCTCTCAGGACTTGTAGGATATCTGTCCAGGCCCTTCTAGCTTTTAAAGTTTCTGAGGAGAAGTCAGGTGTAATTCTGATGGGTCTGCCATTGTATGAGACTTGACCATTTTCTCTTACAGCTTTTAATATTCTTTCTTTGTTCTGCATATTTGGTGTTTCAATTATTATGTGGCGAGAGGAGTTTCTTTTCTGATCTAATCTGTTCGGTGTTCTGTAAGCCTCTAGGATTTTTATTGGCATCTCTTTTTTCAGGTTTGGGAAATTTTCTTCTATGACTTTGTTGAAGATATTTCCTGGACCATGGAGTCGGGAGTCTTCTCTTTCCTCTATGCCTATGATTCTTAGGTTCTGTCTTTTCATTGAGTCCTTGATTTCTTGGATGTTGTGGGTGAGAGATTTTTTAGCCTTCTCATTTTCTTTGGATGTTGTACTGATTTCTTCCATCGAATCTTCCATGCCTGACATCCTGTCTTCCATCTCTTGCTTCCTATTGTTGATACTCACATCCGTAGTTCCTGATCTCGTCCCTTGGTTCTCCACTTCCTCTTTTAACTCTGACTGTGTTTTCTTTATTGTTTCTATTTCTATTTTCATGTCTTGTATGGTATTGTTCGCTTTGTACATTTCCTTCTCCAGCTTGCTTGTTTTTGTCTGAAAATCTTTCATTGCTTTGTCCTTTTCCTGTTCAAGCTCTGTCACCTTGGCTTGGAGTTCTTTAATGGTGTTGTTCATTGTTTTGGCTTGTAAAATTGTGGCTTCTTTGAATTCCTTCATGGATTTAAGTTCTTCTTGAAGGGACTCTATCACTTTCCATAATGCAGAATTGTCATCGTTTTCATGTGTTACTGTTGGTGTGAGGTCAACCGAATTGGATGAGCTAGGATAATTCTGCTTTGTTGGAGTCATATTTCCTTGATTTCTATTTTTTCTTTGACCTTTGGCCATGTGGGTGTGTTTAGCTGTCTGTTCTTGTCATTTTCTGTGCTTGGATCCACAGGGGATGTTTTGGTGAAGGAGTCGATTTGCTTGGCTATCTGTCATTGCTTACAGGGTGATCTCAGGGTCACTGTGGTTTTAATAGCCTGAATCGCTGTGAGCTGGTGCAGCCTATTCCCAGGTAGTGAGTAATGGTCCGGGATTGTTTCACTGCTCCTAGTTCAGACTTCTCTATGTTGCACACTGAGTGATCAGCCTGTAATGGTTCTGATGGTATGGACCTGTTTACCCAGGCACAGATTTTGTGGGCTTTGTTTGTTTTCACGGAGGCTGACAGGGCCCGGCTCCACACCTAGTATGTCTGGGTTTACCAGAATACAGCTATGGTCCCCTGGCTTCTGGTTACCCACTAGGCTTCTGTGCCACAGGCCTGGCCGCTTCCCTCCCTATCTGCTCCGCCGTGGGTAGGCGGAGCTTCGGCCCCTCCCTCCACCTGAGCCGGCCTCCCGCCCTAGCTGCTTTGCCATGGGTGCGTGGGGCTTTGGCCCTTCCTGCCAACTGAGCCGGCCTCCTTCCCAAGCTGCTTTGCCCTGGGTGAGTGGGGCTTCGGCCACGCCCGCCACCTGAGCTGGCCTCACTCCCTAGCTGCTTTGTCGTGGGTGCGCCGGGCTCCATCCCTGCCAGCCTGTGCCCGCTTCCAACCCTGACTGCTCTGCCCGCCGGCCTCCCACTCCGGCTTGAGTGGCTGCTGATCACCTGCCGAGCGCCCTGTTTCTTCCTTGTTAAGACTTCAACTATTCTGCAAAGTTTCCTAAGTAGTTATAAGGTCCTCCTGAGGTGTGGGAAGCCCAGTAGGCTAGTGGGCGATCACCATGTGGCCTTTGATTCTGCCTGCTGTGTGTTGGGATCGATCTTACCAGGTGCCTCTTCAAAGGGGAGTTCCCGGATCCCGGATTTAGTGGCTTTTGTGTCTGCGAGAGATGGGGGGAGAGCCTTGCCCTGGGACTTTTAACAGTCCCTTGGGAGCTGTGAGTGTTCCCGGAGGGGCCAGACCCTCCGGTTTTTGCACAGTGTCCAACAACTCTGTGTTTTCTATGGCTCTTCTCTCCCACATTCAAAATGCGTCCGTGCAGTTTGCCTCCATCTTGGCCCCCCTCACAGTCTTAATTTTACATCAGTATACAAGGGTCAATACCATTGTGGTCAAATATAATCTTAATTTTCTATCACTGTAAAAAGATCAATACCAATGTAGTACAATAAAATCTTAATTTTGCATTAATATACAATGATCAATACCAATTTAGCTAAACATAATATTAATTTGTATCAATATACAAAGATATAAGGGCATATTCAATAATCTGTCCTTTTTTATTAATCTTTCCTATACTATGTCTATGTCCCATATTTTTTCAAGTCTGTTCACTCCTACATAGGAGAGAAAGAAGGATACAGAAAAGAAAAAGAGAGAAGTCCCTCGGTCTAACCTCCAAAACCCATTTAACAAGACCATTTAACTGCTTGTAGTCTCTTCCTCTAAATAACAAAATTTTCTATTATCCATCAAATAACCAAAGGAAGGTAAAACACCCTCCCCATCTACTGGAGATGGGACATCGCTCTCTTAAAATGACTTCCTGATGATTTGGGATGTAGTAAACTTGTTTGGAGCCCAAATAAGAATGGAAAAATGGTTAAGAATGTTAATAGAATCACTTGATGTTCAGTCCTTTTGTGCTCAGCTATTTAGATGTCCTAAGAAGTTCTTAGACAGAAGCTGATTTTCAGGGCTTTACTGAAGTTCTGGCTGGAGCAGTCTGTGGAGCTGAATGATCTTAGCAATTTTGAGTTGTTATCCTTGTAGACTTTTGAGGAAACAGCTATTGAGGAAGTCTGCAAGGCTGGATCATCTGGGCTACTTATCTTCTTTGGTGTCTGATCTGTTTTCTGCTGAGGTTTTCATTGTCCATTTGTCTCTGGATTCCTTGAATGGATGCTTTAAATCTCCTGGAAAGATTAGAACAGAGCCCTTCCCTAATCCTAACTCTGGGACAATTACCTTGTTTTGGGGGCAGGGTGTCAGGTAATATTTTCTCTGGAGAAAATTTGGTTTTTTGACAATATATAAAGTATTATCTTTCAATCCAGATTAAAGAAAAATTATTTTGATATTTTGGAGCAAAACAAACCTTTAGTGTATATATTTTGAGACCTCAAAGGATAATTTGTTTGAATTGCAGCATGCCTTTTGTAAGTAGCTTTTAAATTTAAATCCTTCGAATTCCTATGTGCCTGTCTCTGCATTCTAGGTATTGGGATTAAAGACATGTGGTTCCCAATTGATAGGATTAAAGATGTGCTCCACCACCGCTGGATGGAAGTTTTTCTCTATTTAGAGCTTGCGTTGTATCAGGCTGACCTTGAGCTCTGAGATCTGCTTGTTTCTGTCTCTAGTGTGTTGGGATTAAGTGTGTATTCTTCTCGAATGATGGGTTAAAGGGTGTGCACCATCACTACCCTGTTCCTTGTAACTCTAGAATTTATAAGACAACTAACTCTATAGTGATCCTCCTGTCTCTGCTGGAGTTAAAGGCATGGACTAACACCACACATTTCATGTATTTTACCTTAGCTCTTAAGTTTTTCACCTCTTGGAGGTTTATAAAACCAGGTTCAACAGCTGTAACCTTTAATATATTTATAGTGTTTTAAACCTGTTACCTGCTTTTTAATGCCAAACCATGGAAATATCCTATACCTCTACAAAAAAAAGAACTTTTAAGCTTCTATCAAGTTTGTGTAATCTATGTGGCCACCTGCAATCTAACATTCTAATCTGAAATTAAGGCTATTTTCCTTTCATGCCAGTAAGGCAAGTATACCTTTGGTAAATTATAGTTTGAAATTTTTATCTTGTATTTTTATTATATTTTTAAACTTATTAACTCTTTTCTTTAAAAAGTATTATTTACTTCTAGAACATAGTTTCTTCCCTCCTCCCCTCCTGGCTCCTCCCTTCCTCTACCCTTCCCTCCCTCCATCCCTCCTGTTCCTCTGCTTGGTACTCTCCTTCTACTCAGATGAGGTGGGCCCTCACATATCATACTCCGTCAGATCTTGTGTCATGTGAGGGCAAAGAGCTTCCACTTGTACTGGAGCTTGATAAGGAATACCATCTAGGGTGTGGTGTTCCACTAACCTGCAGCAGATTCTATGACACATTGGTGGGTAAAATTTTTCCTAGAATAGATATTCTAGGTTCCTATCTATTTGGGTGTGTGGGTTGTAGAATAGTTATCCTGTGATGTATGGTTAATATCCATTTATAAGGGAATACATACCATGTTTATCTTTCTGGGACTGCATCAGCTGACTTAGGATGAGCTTTTCTAGCTCCATCCATTTGGTTTCGAATTGCATGATTTCCTCATTTCTGATAGCTGTGTAGTATTCCATTGTGTAAATGTACCTCAGTTTTTTTTCCTTTATTTTTTATTTCTTCAAGTTACATCTCAGTCACAGTCCCCTCCCTATTCCCCCTCCAGTCTCACCCTCCCACCCTCAACCCTCCATCCTCTTCCCCTTTTTTTTCTTTTAAGTTTAAGGTATATCTTATTTCCCCCTACTGAAAGTTTCCCCTTTCAGTCCAACAAATGGCTCTTTCTCTTATAATAACAAATACAATACAGTACAACAGAGATAATTAGGCCACAGTTATGAGGGTTATACGGCTTAACGTAAATTCCCAATGACCAGTCCATATGTATTTGGTACCTGACTTTAACATTCTTCTATCTAAACATCTCCATTAGTTTAAAGGTTTATATCTGACTCAACATTCATACTAATTTGAAACACAATTTTAAAAGTATCTTCTTAGATCTACAACACTCTCTTGACTCCTAAACAACTCAAAATTAAATTATGAGACTCTAGCTATCTGTTCTTCAACCACCTCAGAGACCTTAGAGGGATAAATATATCTGATTTTATAGGAAGTACAGGGCCTGCAGCTTCCCAAACTAAGAATTGACATACCTGTGGCTGCCTGGACAGTTCCCATTTTCTCTCCATACATTACAGCATCGATCTTCAGTCATTTGGCCCCGTTTCTCTGACAGACATTGATTGTAGAGCAGGGGTTATGAAGGACTTACCTAACCTGTCTTGGCAGAGGTAGGCTGTCGACTTACCTGCTTCCAGGTTTTGTCCTTTTTGGACAGCCTTCTATCTACAGTTGGGGCAAGGGGCTTTTCCTACCAAGAGATAGGCTTGTGACTAATTCAATCATCTCCCACTGGAGATTCTTCGATGTTCATCTTCTACTTGGAGGAGAATAGGGGGTGCTGTCAGTAGTTGATATGTCTTGATATAATAAAATCTAAAGTTACGAAAACATCTTTGAACGCCATATTCTGCATATCTCTTGAGGTTTTTGAAGAGGCCCTATCTATCTCTTCTATTAGGGTAAGCAGATGTTGCTTGTCTCTTGCCAGTTTATTTCTGATTAGCTTAGAAAGTAACTATAATAGGCTGTCATAGTACCAAACTGAATGACCGGCTTGCATAACCATTAGTTTGCATTTCTTAATTATCCTAAACATTTTATGACAATTAGTAGTAAAAGGCCGAAACATCACATTTAATTTTTTTTTCGTTACCTCCTAACACTTCCATCCCATTTCTATGGGGTGGGGTGTCCTTATATAACAGTCCCTCATCTCATTTGAGAGGTCGTATGAGGGCCAAGAGCCTCTTCATTCATTGGGGATCTACAAAGCATTACCATCAGTGAAAAGTGTCTCGTTGCCCGGGAGAGAGAACTACTAAACAAACAAACCAATAAGCATACAATAGATAAAAAAGACTAAAAAATAGAAAAAAATATAACTAATATATAAAAAATAAATAAAGAATATAAATTAAAAATAAGAAGTCTATGTCCAAGTTCCCTTTGGTGTGTTTGTTGTAGTATCGATACCTTCTACTATATAGCTAAAATCCTACTATAAGTGAATAGATGCCATATGTGTCCTTCTGAGTCTGGGTTAGCTCACTCAGGATGAGCTTTTCTAGTTCCATCCATTTGGCTGCAAATTGCATAATTTCATTGTTTCTGATAGCTGAATAATATTCCATTGTATAGATGTACCACAGTTTTTTGACCCATTCTTCAGTTGAGAGACATCTGGGTTGTCTCCAGTTTCTAGCTATTACAAATAAGGCTGCTATAAACATAGATGAGGAAACTTCCTTATGATTCCGTGAAGAGGCATTTGGGTGTATACCCAGAAGTGGTATGGCTGGATCCTGAGGCAGAGCTATACCAAGTTTTTTAAGATATTGCCAGACTGACCTCCATGGTGGTTGCACAAGCCTGCATTCCCACCGGCAATGGAATAGGGTACCCTTTCCTCCACACCCTCGCCAGCATGTGCTGTCATTTGAGTTTTTGATATTAGCCATTGTGACAGGTGTGAGATGGAATCTCAGAGTCGTCTTGAGTTGCATTTCTCTGATGATTAAGGATGTTGAGCATTTCTTCAAGTGTCTCTCAGCCATTAGGGATTCCTCCTTTGTGAATTCTCTATTTATCTCTGTCCCCCATTTTTTTGATTGGATTATTTGGTTTCTTGGCATTTAATTTATTGAGTTCTTTGTAGATTTTGGATATTAGCCCCCTGTCAGATGTGGGGTTGGTGAAGATTTTCTCCCAGTCTGTAGGCTGCCGTTTTGTTCGAATGACAGTGTCCTTTGCCTTACAGAAGCTTTTCAGTTTCATGAGGTCCCACTTATTGATTGTTGATCTCAAGTCCTGAGCTGTTGGTGTTCTGTTCAGGAAGTTGTCACCTGTGCCAATCAGTGCGAGGGTTTCTCCCACTTTTTCTTCTAGTAGATTTAGTGTGACCGGCCTTATGTTAAGGTCTTTGATCCACTTGGACTTACGTTTTTTACAGGGTGATAAGTATGGGTCTAACTTCATTCTTTTACAAATGGACATCCAGTTGGACCAACACCATTTGTTGAAGATGCTGCCCTTCTTCCATTGTGCCGTTTTGGCTTCTTTGTCAAAAATTAGTTGGCCATAAGTGTATGGGTCTATTTCTGGATCTTCAATTCGATTCCATTGATCTACTGGTCTGTTTCTATACCAATACCATGCTGTTTTTACAACTATTGCTCTGTAGTACAGCTTGAAATCTGGGAGGGTAATACCTCCAGATTTTTTTTTATTGTACAGGATTGATTTAGCTATTCTGGGCTTTTTGTTGTTACATATGAAATTGAGGCTAGCTCTTTCCAAGTCTATAAAAAATTGTGTTGGTATTTTTATAGGAATTGCATTGAATCTATATATTGCTTTTGGTAGGATGGCCATTTTCATTATGTTGATCCTACCTATCCATGAGCATGGAAGATCTTTCCATCTTCTAAAGGCCTCTTCCATTTCTTTCTTCAAGGGATTGAAGTTCTTGTTGTACAGGTCCTTTACTTGCTTGGTTAGAGTTACCCCCAGGTATTTTATGTTGTTTGTGGCTATTGTGAAGGGGGTTGTTTCCCTTATTTCTTTCTCAGCCAATTTTTTTGTTGTATAAAGAAGCGCTTCTGATTTTTTTGAATTAATTTTCTATTCAGCCACTTTGCTGAAGGTGTTTATCAGCTGTAAGAGTTCTCTGGTGGAATTTATGTGGTCGCTTATGTATACTATCATATCATCTGCAAATAGGGATAATTTGACTTCTTCGTTTCCAATGTTTATCCCCTTGATGTCCTTTAGTTGTCTTATTGCTCTAGAAAGAACTTCAAGTAATATATTGAAGAGATATGGTGAAAGTGGACATCCTTGTCTTGTCCGAGTTTAGAGGAAATGCTTCAAGTTTCTCTTCATTTAATATGATACAAAAGTTTGATATAGGACAGTTTCAAATATCTCACAGTTTGCCCAGGGTTAGTTCCTGTAGGGGGAAAATCTGCAGTTCAGGTCCAATAGCCTTGCCGCTCCCGAGGCTTGCAAGCTGGCCTGTGACATCACAGACTGTGATCTGAAGGTGCTTTGCAGTGGAGCTACTTCACTTCCAAGGGTTGCAACCTTTCCCAGATAATTGGATCGTCTGTGTGAGACCTGGGAGTGCCCAGCAGTGTGGGGATTATCTCTGCGTGGTTTCTGAATCTGCCGGCTGGGTATTAGGTTGGAACTTACCGGGGATTTCTTCTTTTGGGGGGATGGGTTATCCCGATTCCCGGGTCCAGAGGCTTCCTAGCGTGTCCGAGATTCGGAAATGGTATCCTGCCCAGGCATCTTCCGTGGTCCCTGTGTAGCTGGGTGAGATTTAGAAGGGGTCGTGCCCTTTTTACAGCGTCCTGGAACACTTTCCGCCTTGTGATTGTTGACCCCGAAATCAAAATACGTCTGCGCCGGCCGCCGCCATCTTGGATCGCCTACCACAGTTTTCTTAATCCATTCTTCAGTTGAAGGACATCTGGGTTATTTCCAGTTTCTGGCTATTACAAATAAAGCTGCTATGAACATTGTTGAGGCAATGTCCTTGTGGTTTCGTTTTGAATTTTTTGTATATATGCCCAAGAGGGGTATGGCTGGGTCTTGAAGTAGATTTATTCCTAATTTTCTCAGATATTGCCAGATTGATTTCCAAAGTGGTTGCAGAAGTTTGCAGTCCCACCAGCAATGGGGGAGGGTTCCCCTTTCTCCACATCCTTGCCATCATGTGCTATCATTTGAGTTTTAGCCATTCTGACAGGTGTGGGATGGAATCTCAGAGTTGTTTTAAGTTGCATTTCCCTGATGACCAAAGATGTTGAACATTTCCTCAAATGCCTCTCAGCCTTTAGATATTCCTCTTCTGTGAATTCTCGGTTTAGCTCTGTATCCCATTTATTGATGGAGTTATTGGTTTTTTTGGTGTTTAATTTCTTCAATTCTTTATATAATTTAGATATTAGCCCTCTGTCAGATGTTGGATTGGTGAAGTTCCTTTCCCAGTCTGTAGGGTTGTTCAGTTTCCATGTTTTTGCAGGCTCTGTGTTGTTTCTGTTATTGTTGAAGTCTAGCAATATATTTATTTTACAACAACTTAATTGAATTCTTATTAGCTCTTGTATGTGTTTTGTTTCTAGACTTGTAGTCACAATCTATGACCTAAGAATGCAGGTTTGGGCACATGTTCTTTATAACTCATTTAAAACAACTAAGTTAATAGTACAAAGCAGAAAAAATATATTTATTCAATGTGGCCACATGGGAAGAGAGACAAAGAGATCCCACCCACACCTCTTCTGGCCCTCATTCCAACTTCAAGTCCTAAAGTGAAGAAGTGTGTAAGAGTTATCCACATCTAGACAGTCCCAAGCCAAAGTGAGGTCCTGGTCATGGTGTTGGGTCTAGTCTATGCAGCAAGGTCTTACAAAATTGTTACCACTGTTTGTAGGAGGCATGTTCCTATTGTGACTGGCACCAAGGTTTAAGAATTCTCTTTTTTAAGCATGAGATTCCTAGGAGAATTCCCATTTCTTGTCTATCTTTTCAGTAAGACTACTGATAGGCAAAGGGAAAGTGTATAGCCAGTGTGAAGGCAGAGTATGATAATAATCACAAATATGATAGTACTGAAACAATTTTCAAAATTATAATAGATTCAGAAAAATAATACACTCCCACACAAAAACAAATTAACCAATCAATAAATGGGAAGAACAGCCAGCCTTCTAAAGAAAAATAAATAATGAGTAAAAACATGAAAAATGTGCCACATACTTATCCATCAAGGAAATGCCCTGATTGGAGAAATGTAAAATCAATGTAGCTGCCATGAAAATATGTACAGGAATAATTGAAAAAGCTAAAAATATAACCTACCATATATTACTACTATGTCACTTTTCCCAAAGGAACTTAAATCAGAATATAACAGAAATATACATGTTTATCCTGACACTATTCATAATAGCAAATTTATCAAATAAACTCAATTCCTATCAATAAATGAATGGAGAAAGAAAATGTGTAAATGTGATCTAAATAAAATCCTATTTTATTCATTTATAAAGAAAATTCAACCATCTTATTTTCAGGAAAGTAGATGAAACTGAATATGTTAAGTAAAAGCCAGAGTCAGAAAGAGAATTATCACACCTTTTTCTCATATGCACATATTAGATTAAAAAATGATATGAAAGCAGAAAAGGTCTAGTGGGAACAGGGAAGTTAGTCAAAAGAAGGTAATGGAGTGTAAATATGCTCAAACTACATTATATACATGTGTAGAAATATTTCAATAGAACCACTAGTATTTTACAATAAGTATATGCTAATAAAAAGAACCCAAAATTTCTAATACTACCTATTTTTTCATTCTTTAAATATCTATAAATATATTATGCAAAGTTGGGATCATACAGAATATATAATTTATCCTTATATATAATGGAGTATATATGATACAATATTATTGATAGTATGAAAAATGCACCTTTATAAGAATTTTTTCCTTAGTGCAATAGTGCTTTAAGAAAGCCCTAATTTTTGTACTTGCATAAGATTTTATAGTAAAAATCAGTTTGATTTTATTTTTGTGTTCTTTCCATTTTTCTAACATTGTTTTGAATTTCAAATAATTACAGATTTTGAATAATTCACAAAATATTGCTGAGACTTCTCAGTCACTTCATCCAGCTTCCTCAAATGTTAATATGTATATATATATATATTTGTGTGTGTGTGTGTGTGTATCTTGTTTTGTAATCCTGGTTGTCCTTGAACTCCTAATACTCCAATTCTATCCTCCTAAGAGTTAGGATTACAAATATGTGCCACAATACCTGGTTGAAATATTAAGATTTTATGTAACTTTAGTATAAGTATCAAAATAAGGAAATTACCATTGATATAATACTATCAATAATCTTATAAACTGTGGTGGTTTGAATAAGAATGGCCTCCATAGGCTTATGTGCTTGAATGCTTTGTTCCCAGAGAGTAGCATTATTTGAGAAGGGTTAGGAAGTGTGGCCTTGTTGGAGGAAATATATCACTGGAGATAGGCTTTGAGGTTTCAAAAGACTGTTTCAATCCCAGAGTCTGTCAATCTCTCCATCTCTGTCTATCCCTCTGTAGATCAGGTTGTAGCTCTAGCTACTTCTTGAGTACCATGTCTTTTCTGCTTGCTGCCATGCTTCCTGCCATGATGACAATGGGCTAAATTCTGAAACTGTAATCCAACCTCAATTAAATACTTTCTTATATAAGAGTTGGTGTCTCTTCACAGAAATAGAACATTGACTAAGACAATTTTTACTGTTTAGTTCTGTGATTCAAACTCATATTCTCACATTGGAATTATATGTAATACCTTCTTAAATACCTATAATTTGAGATAGTTGCTTTAATCTTTAGTTTTAGTAATTCTAAAAATTTTGAGGCAGCAACTTCTAAACCACCATGAGTTTTTTGGGGGGTCTGTCCACTTTTTGGTCTCAGATATAAATAACTTTTCCTTTTTCTTCTCTTCTGTTAAGCACCACTTAAAACAGAATATTTCTATTTAAAAGACTTATATTTATTAGTACTTAACTATATATAAAATACCTATATCCTATAACATAATACCTAATACCCAAAGTGTAATACATATAAACACTTAATATCTAAGAATATTTAATAAAATCCACTTTAGTTCTTTTGAAAGGATATTAGGCCGGTCGGTCGTGGCTCATGCCTTTAATCCCAGCACTTGGGAGGCAGAGGCAGGAGGATCTCTGTGAGTTCGAGGCCAGCCTGGTCTACAAAGCGAGTCCAGGACAGCCAGAGCTATTACACAGAGAAACCCTGTCTCAAAAAACCAAAAAAAAGGATATTAAATTTCTCTAACACAGGTCCATTCGGGCATCTTGGTTAAGAGTACAGCTCTGGCAATTACAGAAGAATTATCTTCAGCTTGGTTCAGCTCTTTCCAAGCTTAGCTTTGCAGGTTTGTGTGATCAGTTCCATAGCCTCATCAACCTGTGCATTATTCACAGTTCAGGATTTAAAATCTATAATATCAATTCCCTGGCATCTGCCAGTCTCAACTTTCTGATATTTCTGTCCTTGAGGAATCCTACTTTAATTATAACCTATTACAGGTTAGAGACTAAGAATGATGTTTTCTTAAACTTCAATTTATGTGTGTGCTGGCCTTTTATTTTGTAAAATATTATTCAAATTGAGTATTTATTTATTTATTCAAGTTACACCCAGATCACAGCCTCCCAGCCTCCAGCCTCATTCCCCCTTACTTCCCCCTCCCTCCTCTCCTCCTAGGATGAGGGGACCCCCCCACATATGAAGACACCTTGGTTCATCAGGTCACATGACATCTAAGAGCTTCCTCTTGTACTGGGACACCAACATGGCAGTCCAGTTATGGAAAGGTGTTCCACTAATAGGTACCAGAATCCATGTGGGAGACAGCCCCCCCCCAGCTCCATATGGTAAGGGATTTGCATGAAGACCAAGATGTCTGTCATTTATACATAACCATTCTAAGAGAGACCACACCCAGCAGTGGATAGAAACAGATACTGAGACACACAGCCATGCATTAGGTGGATTTCTGGGAATCATGTATAACAGAAGAAGGAGATCTGGAGGGAACAAGAACTCCACATTACGACCTTCTATATTTATTAATTGAAAGAGCATTTTTGTTCTCCCCATTTACTTTATTCAGTTAAAATCTACAATGATGAATGAAGCACTAAATAACTTAGGTAGTATATAACCTAGGAGGCCATTACCAAAGCTGAATCAATGGAGTCACTCAATTTATGACTTCCAGCCTTTAAAACTGTGAACAAAGTAAACCATTTTATTTAGGAATTTCTCAAGTATGACTTTATAGGAGAAAAGACTTTCTATATAAAATGTACTAGGATAATATCATTGTTTTGTCTTTGACATTGTCTTTTCCCATATGTAAAACATGTGTAATCATTTGATATATATGTGATATATACAGCTAAAATTATAAATATTCGCATCTGGCAATAAATATCTGAGCAGGTTGTATTTATATATTTAGGAATTTTTATGTGTGTATTTAACAATTAAAAACAAGTCATGGATGAGAAAGAAGGGGGAGAGGAGAGGGAAAGTTGTGCTCAGTGGGAGGGATTGGAGGAAGAAAATGGAAGAAATGATGTAATTATATTATAATTTCAAAAAATAGAGAAAACCAGACACTTGGTAGATAGTACTAACATTTTAATAATTAGTATCCACAATTAGTATATTCATACTATATAGATACCCTTATTTTGTTTTAAAATAACCATAAATTTTTCATACCTTTGGTATAGTATGAGCTATTTTTAATTGTCTTATCATCTTAATGAGCCATTGGTTTTACCACATACTGTAGAGCATTAGCCTTACCTTCCAGTCCTAGTGTCATCTGCAAAGAAGCTATTTGAACTTGTACAATTAGCTAAATTTTAAAGGACATGCACATTGTCTGTTAGATCTTGGAAATAACCCAATGAAGATCAAGACAGCAGGAGTTTGGCAAGCTCTTCAAGGAGCATGTGTGACTGAAAGAGAGATGGGAGGAAGGGTCACTGGACTAAAATCAACTTGGAGATTGGCAATT
This sequence comes from Lophiomys imhausi, assembly GCA_907164525.1. NCBI lineage: Eukaryota > Metazoa > Chordata > Mammalia > Rodentia > Muridae > Lophiomys > Lophiomys imhausi. The sequence goes on from CAJQZJ010000072.1 coordinate 3,132,324, forward strand.
TTATGAAGGGCAAAAAGGATAAAGCAAGCCCTTACCTTCCCTCAGAGAGACTGTTTGACACTTTCAAATCTTATCTGTTTTTAATTTGATTTAGAGAAATCTGGATGATTCTTGGAGGGTCATCTGGCCTTCAAGCAACAATGCTTATACCAAACTCACCCAAACAGAAGACAGCCAATCAAAATCCAGAAATTGAGATATGTACAGCCTCTGAACATTTCTCTTTTACTATTTATTTAGAATTATCTGTTCTTGTTTTTGTTGAGACAAAGTCTCTTTCTATAGCTCTGAATGGCCTCAAAATTGCTATTGCTGTCCTAGCTGGCCTTGATCTTACAATGGAGCTGATCTTCTTTTCCAAGTGCTAGGTAGGATTGCTGGCATGGGTGATGCATATGAGCTGCACCATTTATACTCAATATGTATGCTAGTCAAGTTTTATGTCATTATGACTTCTAATGACACTTCTAAGAAAAATAACTTAAAGCAGGGAGACTTACTTTGCCTCATGATTTCAGAGATTTCAGTCCCTGGTCATCTGGATCCGTTGTTTCTGGGAGAGCCTGATCAGTAAGGATGTTCATCTCATGACAGGTACAATGAGAGGGAGAGGGGGAGGGGAGGGATGAGGGGAGAGTGATGGCCTTCAAAGCCATGCCTTTAGCACTCTAATTCTTGTAACTAGTTTTTATCTCTTAGAGTTTCCACTACCTTGAAGACCAAGCTCTGAATATAGGCTTTTGCTAAATATTAAGATCTAAATCTTCAGAATGAACAAATATTTCACAATGTCTTCTTAAGTATCTCCCATAAAGCTGAACAAACAAAAATAAACAGCTACAATTTCTTTACCACCTACTTTATAATCTTCATAGAAAAGCAAATGACACCTGTGTTATTTAGGGTTTCTATTGCTGTGACAAAAGACCATGATCAAAAGGGAAATTGAGCAGAAAAGAGTTTATTTGGCTTACATGTCCACATTGCTACTTTTTATTGAAGAAAGTCAGGACAGGAACTCACACACGGCAGGAACCTCGAGGCAGGAGATGATGCAGAGGCCATGGAGGAGTGCTGCTAGCTTGCTTGCTCCTCATGGCTTTCTCAGCCTGCTTTCTTATAGACTGAGGACCATCAGCCCAGGGTTGGCACCACCTAAAATGGGCTGGGCCTCCCCTATTAATCACTAATTGAGAAAATGCCTTACAGCTGGATCTCATGGAGACATTTCCTTAACCAAGGCTCCTTCTTCTCTGATGACTCTAGGTTTTGTCAAGTTGACAGAAAACCAGCCAATTCAGCACCCACTTCAGAAACTGCACTGAGGATTAAAGAATTTACATAAGTTACTTAACATAGTGAATAACAATTATGAGATTGATTTTATATATGAAAAAATAGAGGGCACAAAAGGCAAAGAACTTATCAGAATTCACTGGGGCAAGTAATAGAGCTGAGATTCCAGGTATATTTGACCAAGCTCAAGAGCGCATGATGTCTCCACTGTCCCATGCTACAGGGAGGTGAGCCCTCCTTTGTGCAATAAAGAACTCCTCTTTGAAGATTGTTCACTCCACAAACACACTAAGCTTCTTACTTGGCTCCATTATTTTTTTATATTTTTTGGAGCTTACATTTTTATTAATAGTAATTCATGTACAGGACAAATATATTTATGTCCATACTACTAAGAAATATATCATTTTTTTTTCTGTAAACTTTCCCAATAAATTTCTTTTGTGCCCATTTAGTCTTAGAATGTTATCTTGTGTGATTGTTGAAACCCTGTTTTATTCCCAGTATGTTTTTCATAAACAAAAAAAACCAGGGTTTTTGTTAAAAGTTAAATATTTTCTCTTATCACTTCTGTATCAGAATATTTACAGTTGAGGAAAAATTACTTTGCCTGAAGTGTAAAATGGGTAACAATGGCAAATAATACCGTTCACTTACCGTTTGCAAAAAAAGGTTTACCAGACAGACAATAAATAACAACAAGCACTTGGGAAAACCCGTTGAATGAAGGTCTGGGGCCATCATGTGCATCCCTTGCAAGGGTTTTGTTAAGAAAAGGCCAGATTTGAAAATGCACTCTGTCAAGAAGCAAGCAAACCAATGCTGGGCGCTCTCAAGCAAGATTATGGGATATCCTTCAGGAGTGACTGCAACAAATCCACCAGCTGAAGTGCTAATCCAAGTGTATTACTCGGCGACAGATTTCTTCTGTGAAGTCAGAGCACTTTGCGTGGCCTCCCAGATCTTTTCTCAAGCTCTTTCCATCCTTAATTGTAGCAAAACACGCAGCTTCGATTTTCATTGTGTGGTCAGAAAGTCCCATGTAGCGCAGCATCATCACGGCTGAGCAGGAGGGCCATGGGGTTGGCCATGTCCATGCCTGCAATGTCCGGGGCTGTTCCAAGAACTGATTCAAATATGGCGACACCATTGGCTCCAATATTGCCACTTGGGGTCACACCAAGACCTCCAATCAGTCCTGTACACAGATCACTAAGGATGTCTCCATATAAATTTGGCATGATGAGAACATCAAATTGGGATGGCTCTTGTACCATATTTAAACATATGGTATCAAGGTACATCTCATTAAATTTAGTATCTTTACAGTTCTCTGCAACTTCCCTGCATTTTTGAAGAAAAAGCCCATCTGACATCTGCATGATGTTGGCTTTGTGCACAGCGGTCACATTGCTCCAGTGGTTTTTCCAAGCATACTCAAAGGCAAACTCTGCAATACGCTTGCTCGCTTCTTCCATGATGAGCTTGATGCTTCGCACAAGTCCATCAACGATCACATGCTCAATTCCACTGTATTCTTCTTCCGTATTCTCTCGGATGGTGACAATATCTACATCCATGTAAGGGTTTTATAATCTTTAATTGACACACATGGCTGGACATTGGCATAAAGGTCAAATGTCTTACGGAGCAATAGATTCATAGATGGATGGCCAGCTGCTGTTGGGGTCTTAAGTGGGCCTTTCAAGCCTATCTCGTTCTTAATCATGGATTCTCTGGCTTCCGGAGGGATCATCCACTTCCCTCCTGGTCCTTGAATGGCTGTTACATTCCATTCCTCCCACTGAATAGGTGCTTTGGCAGCATCAAATATCTTCATTACTGAGGCTGAAATTTCTGGACCAATTCCATCTCCAGGAATTAAAGTTACTGTCTGAACACCACCAGCAAAACCTCTTGTCACCTGTTTTGTATTGTGGAGAGACCTTGGACACCCACGCAGACCCGGCCATCACTTTCACTTCCCTCACCGCAGCGCCAGCTCCATTATTTTTTAATTAAAATGGTACATACTCAAATCCAATAGAAATGATTATTGTTAGGTTTTAGAGAAAAGATTGGAGCAAGCAGGGTGGAGGAACTGAAATGGAGGAGTGAAGTGGCGGCATTCTTATTGTATTATCATGTGCCTGTTTTCCAAATTAGACATTCCAAATTCTTTTGTTAGAATGCCTTGGTGTGTCCATCTGGGCAATTGCCCCTACTTGGAAAATGTGCAAAAGGTTTTGTTCATCTTGAAGGATTTTTGTTTTGTTTTCATTCCTACTTACTGTAATTGCCAAGAATGAAATCTGTTAAAATGATTCTAAGAAATGATTGCCTGCCTTTGCCTAATATCATGCAGTAGAATTCAGGACTAGAGATGCTAAAGAGGCTGAAGCCTCTTGTGTGGGTCAGTGGTTCTCCTTCTGCATGGGGTCTAAAAGGCAAGCTTGTGCTTCCTTTTAGAGTATAGTAATGGTTTAGAGTTACCTTTGTTCATGGAGAGTTCAGGGTCCCTCAGCCACAATGGGGGCCTTTGTGCTTTTTTGTTTGTTGAAGTTAGATTTATTTATTCATTTTTGACAAAAGTCACTTTCTTGTAAAGAACTTTCAAATTAAAAATATCATGAAACTAGATAAATATAGCAACTCAAACACTTGTGCAGACCCCAAACTCCATATCTCAAGGAAGTCCTATACAGTTTGAATAGCCATTCTGAAGTTTTGGAGCTTTAATATGCAGTTTATAGTTTCGATTATATTTCATGTATGTTACCACCACAGAAAAGGTGAAAAACCCACAACACAATTCAAACTAGAGAAAACATTTAGCCTTTATCCTCTTTCAGGACTTGTTTGCCCTTTTCCTCCATTCCATCCTTCCTTGTCACCTAATATTACCATTTTCTTGTTATTATTACTGTACATTATACTGTACCTGCATGTATATTTATGTTTTTCAGCCCCTATAGGTGACTTTGCTTTGTAGGCAGGTACAACTCTCTTGCTTTTAATATGTAAAACGAAATCACACAGCATGTATGTGGCAGAACTGGGCCATGAACCCAGTCTTCTAACTTCTGTGGGAAAAATGAACTTCAGCTAACCTTACTGAGAAGTGTTGAAGGATGTGATTAATCAACTGTGCTAGGTAAACTGTCAGTGGAAATTGGAGGAGGTACTGGTAAGGAATTATTAAGAACAAATGTCAGAGTAAGCCTGACAATTAGGTAAAATAACTTCAGAGCAACTACTGTCAAGGGAACTACTGATTTGAGGTGAATATCTGCTGCTACTTGACAGGAAAATTATGTACAATAGCCAAAACCTTAACTTACAGAACAGAGCTGAAATCCACTGTAGCTTTGTAGACACTTGCTAGCTACTGAGTATATTCAGAACAGTTACTTGCTTTGTGGTATAGTCATCTAATCCTACACTTAGGAATAGGCATGTTGTTTTGGATGTTGATTTTTTTCATCACTCTCACAATACTTTCAATCCAGCTCATTACACTGTAGTCTTTTTACTTCTTGCCTGTTTAGTGTTAAAGACCTGAGAAATTGTCAGGAAATAAGAGGGTGGTATGGTTAAAAGAAAACAAAGTGAAACAAGTTCTACTTCAATGACCCTGAATTACATTTTGTATGAACTTGTAATATTCTTGTTTAATTTGAGTGTTTAGAATTCCCTGAAGTCACCCCACTTCACAAATGTATGCACGTTGAGACAAATAGCCCATGCTCACCAAGGACCAATGAATATTGTGTTTGATTGAAATATGAGATCCACATATATTAGCTTCTAATCACTAGAGACTTAAAATTGCTTTTACCTGAAATTCATCTGTGTAGAATTAAGTTGAAATCTTGGAATAGGTAGATTATCCTGGATTATCTGGGTAGGCAATTAAGTGCAAACATATTTTGCCTAAAGTAGTGGTTATCAACCTTCCTAATGCTATGACCCTTTAATACAGTTCCTCATATTGTGGTAACTCCCAACCATAAAATTATCTCATCTCTAATTCATAAGTGTAACTTTGTTACTGTTACGAGTGGTTATGGGAATATGTGTGTTTTCAAATGATCTTTTGGGGGTTGTGGCCCTCAAGTTGAGAACCACTGACCTAAAGAAAGATGAGAGGGAAGGAAAGAGAGAGGGAGAGGAGGTAAAGATGAACAGAAAGTGTTGAAGATAATTTTGAGAAAGGAGTGATCTAGCCAAAGGCAAGGAATGTTGATATCCATCAGAGACTGAAGAAACAGGGAATGGTGTTTCTATTAGAATCTTTAGATTTAACTGTTGTCCTACATTTACCTTCATTTTAGAAAAGTTAAACTGATTTTGGATTCCTGGTATCCAAAAAGATGAGTAGAGAAATTTCTTTTACCTCCTCTTTTATTGAAAATAGATCTTTAAATACAATATATTCTGATTGCAGTTTCCCCTCCCCCAACTACTCCCAGTTCCTGTCCACCTGGACTACCATCTAGATTCACCCTCTTTCTGTTTCTACTTAAAAAACAGATACCTAAGAAATAATAATAAAAGAAAGTTAAATAAGATAAACCCAAACAGAAGAAAAAGAACCAAAGATAATTTATAAGAAATACATATGGACACAAAACACACACACTTTTGCACACATAGGACTCCTATAAAAACACAAAACTGGAAGCCATAATATATACAAAAAGGATCTTTAAGGTTAAAACATGTTATGACACAACATTAGAAGACAGCAGACCTCTAAAGATGAAATTGCATTTGTTTTCTGTTGGCCATCTACTTCTTGGCATCGGACCCTCCTTCTCTGTCTCCCTCTTCGTGCCCCTCTCCTTCTCCTTGTTCCTCTACCAAGAGTGGTTTGTTTCCCCAAGGAGTCTTCCTTGGAGAAAACTAAGTCTTCATTTGCAAATGATTATCATTTGGAGATAACTTGCAGGTTAGAGATAAAGGCATGAGTCCATTTCTCTTCTCAGTTCTGGGACCCCATCTGTTGAAGACCTGTGCAGGATCTGAGCATGCTGCCATGGTCTCTCTGAGTTCATATGTTTGTTAGTTGTGCTGTGTTTAGAAGGCAATGATTCTTTGATTTCTTCTATTCCATCTAGCTCTTGCACTCCTTCAGGCTCCTCTTCCACAGAGTTTTCTGAGCACTGAGAGGAGGGATTTAATGGAGACAACCTACTTAGGGATGAGTGTTCCCAGGTCTCTTATTCTATGCATACTATCTGGCTGTTTCATGGAAGCATAAAGTCTGTTTCCATCTACTGCAGGAGGAATCTTCTCTGATGATTTTTGAGCAAGGCACTGTTCTGAGTATAGCATAATGTCATTAGGAGTTGTTTTATTGCTACATCCCTTTAGCAGAACAGTAGTGTTTGATTTTCCCTAGGTCCCTGGGCTATCTAGTCTCAGGTTCTTGGCTACCTGAGCACTGTTGTGGATGGGATCCATCTTATGAAGTGGGCTTTAAATCTAACCACATATAGGTTAGCTACTCTGAAAAGTTTTGTGACATGATTGCATTAGTGCATCTTTCAGTGAGGTCACCATTGTAGATTGAAGGGTTTATAGATAGCTTGGTGTTTAGTTTTCTCCATTGGTAGCATGCAGAGTACCTTTCAGTAAAATGAACACTAGTCAGTATGGGTGAAGTCTCTAGGTAGGTACCTATTCGACTTCTTCGTATTCAATAAGTTGTACAGATGGTCTTCAGCAATATAGCCTTTCTGTCAGTTTGTTTGCAAAAAAGCCTTGACAAGAGCCTGGGTGTATTGGAGATTCCCATTGAGACCCTTTGGCTAATCCATTCCCAATATTGGAAGCTTCATTTGGTACTGAGAGGTGTCTAATTTGGGCTCCATCTACCCTGTGATTGGTGATTTCATTTAGATTCCCTTCATGTGTATATATAAAACCTTCTACTGTATTAATTTTTTATATGATCCTTCAAATGGCTCTTAATTTAGCTGTCCTTCCGTGTGTTTCCTCTCTTGCCTTCCTCTTCTCTACCTTATGTTTGATCCAACATTTCAGTCTTCCTAGACCCTCCAATCCATAACTATCGATTCTATTCCTCTTCCTAGGGAGACCCATCCCTGTCCCCTACTTCCTTATTCTCTAGCTAACCTCTGTGGTTATATGGATTAAAGCCTGCTTATCAAAGACTTAACATCTAACATCCACATCTAAGCAAATACACATCGTATTTATTTTGCTGGGTGTGGGTTATCTCACTCAGTATGATTTTTCTCTAGTTCCATCCATTTACCTGAAAGTTAATTTTTAAAAGAGCTGAGTAACATTCCGTTATGGAAATGTTCACATTCTCTTTATCATGGAACAGTCACATAAAAATGATATATTTGTCAAAAATTAAAGAGTAAAAAGCAGAGAGAAGGAGAGCTCAGGTTCAATATAGATTGAGTTAAGAATAAAGTACAGTGGATGACACAGGGATTTCATTGTAGTTAAAGGTGGAGCTGGACTGAGGTATTGGGAGGCTTGCCATTCATGTTTGAACTTTCTACTAGAACAAAGGAGTAGAATAGCCAATTTATTCAGAAATTTTGAGCATATAAAATTTTGAGATACACAAACCTTCAGACCATGGCAAAAGTGTCAGAGAAGATATAGAGAAATTTGGCCTTTCATGCATTGCTATCAGGAATGTAAATTGGTACAGTCATTGTTAATTCCAGTTTGGAAGCTCCTCAAAATATAGCTAGAGTGGCCATATGACCAAGTAAATAGAGCCCTACATATTCACTCAACAGAATTGAAAATATATTTAACATAAAGACTTGCAAACAAATATTCATAGTATTAATACTCATAATAGTCAAAAGATAAAAATAATCCCCAAACTCATCAATTAAAAATAGATAAACAAAATGTGGTCCATGTGT
>CAJQZJ010000072.1:3145670-3169303 GCA_907164525.1 Lophiomys imhausi
GAGATAGGCTTGCGACTAATTCAATCATCTCCCACTGGAGGTTCTTCAATGCTCATCTTCTACTTGGAGGAGAATAGGGGGTGCTGTCAGGAGTTGATATGTCTTGATATAAAAAAATCTAAAGTTACGAAAACATCTTTGGATGCTATATTCTGCATATCTCTTGAGGTTTTTGAAGAGGCCCTATCTATCTCTTATATTAGGGTAAGCAGATGTTGCTTGTCTTGTAGCAGGTTTATTTCTGGTTAGCTTAGAAAGTAACTATAATAGGCTGTCATAGTACCTAACAGAATGACCGGCTTGCATAACCATTAGTTTGCATTTTTTAATTATCCTAAACAGTTTATGACAATTAGTAATAAAAGGCCGAAACATCACATTTCATTTTTTTTCTTTACCTCCTAACTCTTATATGAGATTTCTCTGGGGTGGGGTGTCCTTATATAACAGTCCCTCATCTCAGTTGAGAGGTCCTATGAGGGCCAAGAGCCTCCTTAATCATTGGGGGTCTACTAAGCAGTACCATCAGTGAAAAGTGTCTCGTTGCCCAGGAGAGAGAACTACTAAACAAACAAACCAATAAGCAGACAATAGATAAAAAAGACTAAAAAATAGAAAAATATATAACTAATATGTAAAAAAAGTACAAAATAAAAATTAAAAATAAGAAGTCTGTGTCCAAGTTCCCTTTGGTGTGTTAGTTGTAGTATTGATACCTTTTACTATATAGCTAAAATCCTACTATAAGTGAATACATGCCATCAGCATCCTTCTGAGTCTGGGTTAGCTCACTCAGGAAGAGCTTTTCTGGTTCCATCCATTTGGCTGCAAATTGCATCATTTCATTGTTCCTGATAGCTGAATAATATTCCATTGTGTAGATGTACCACAGTTTTTTAACCCATTCTTCGGTTGAGGGACATCTGGGTTGTTTCCAGTTTCTAGCTATTACAAATAAGGCTGCTATAAACATAGATGAGGACACTTCCTTATGATTCCGTGAAGAGGCATTTGAGTGTATACCCAGAAGTGGTATGGCTGGGTCCTGAGGCAAATTATTCCAAGTTTTCTAAGATATCGTGAGACTTACCTCCATAGTGGTTGTACAAGCCTGCATTCCCACCAGCAATGGAGTAGGGTACCCCTTTCTCCACACCCTCGCCAGCATGTGCTGTCATTTGAGCTTTTGATCTTAGCCATTCTGACAGGTGTGAGATGGAATCTGAGTCATCTTGAGTTGCATTTCTCTGATGATTAAGCATGTTGAACATTTCTTCAAGTGCCTCTCAGCCATTAGGGATTCCTCCTTTGTGAATTCTCTATTTAGCTCTGTCCCCCATTTTTTGATTGGATTATTTGGTTTCTTGGTGTTTAATTTCTTGAGTTCTTTGTAGATTTTGGATATTAGCCCTCTGTCAGATGTGGGGTTGGTGAAGATTTTCTCCCAGTCTGTAGGCTGCCGTTTTGTTCGAATGACAGTGTCTTTTGCCTTACAGAAGCTTTTCAGTTTCATGAGGTCCCATTTATTGATTGTTGATCTCAAGTCCTGAGCTGTTGGTGTTCTGTTCAGGAAGTTGTCGCCTGTGCCAATGACTTTGAGGGTTTCTCTCACTTTTTCTTCTAGTAGATTTAATGTGACTGGCCTTATGTTAAGGTCTTTGACCCACTTGGACTCAAATTTTGTACAAGGTGATAAGTATTGGTCTAATTTCATTCTTTTACAAGTGGACATCCAGTTGGAACAGCACCATTTCTTGAATATGCTGTCCTTTTTCCATTGTGCCGTTTTGGCTTCTTTGTCAAAAATTAGGTGGCCATAAGTGTGTGGGTCTATTTCTGGATCTTCAATTTGATTTTATTGATCTACTGGTCTGTTTCTATACCAGTACTGTGCTGTAGTTACAACTATTGCTGTGTAGTACAGCTTGATATCTGGAATGGTAATACCTCCAGATGTTTTTTTATTGTACAGGATTGATTTAGCTTTTCTCAGCTTTTTGTTGTTCCATATGAAATTGAGAATAACTCTTTCCAGGTCTATAAAGAATTGTGTTGGTATTTTGATAGGAATTGCATTGAATCTATATATTGCTTTTGGTAGGATGGCCATTTTTATTATGTTAATCCTACCTATCCATAAGCATGGGAGATCTTTCCATCTTCTAAAGGCCACTTCCATTTCTTTCTTCAAGGGCTTGAAGTTCTTGTTGTACAGGTCCTTTACTTGCTTGGTTAGAGTTACCCCCAGGTATTTTATGTTGTTTGTGGCTATTGTGAAGGCGGTTGTTTCCCTTATTTCTTTCTCAGACATTTGTTTGTTGTATAAAGAAGGGCTTCTGATTTTTTTTTGAATTAATTTTGTATCCAGTCACTTTGCTGAAGGTGTTTATCAGCTGTAAGAGTTCTCTGGTGGAATTTTTGGGGTCGCTTATGGATACTATCATATTATCTGCAAATAGGGATAATTTGACTTCTTCGTTTCTGATGTTTATCCCCTTGATCTCCTTTAGTTGTCTTATTGCTCTAGCAAGAAATTCAAGTACTTTATTGAAGAGATATGGTGAAAGTGGACATCCTTGTCTTATCCCTGAGTTTAGCGGAAATGCTCAAGCTTCTCTCCATTTAATTTGATGTTGGCCACTGGCCTGCTGTATATTGCCTTTATTATTTCTAGGTACGGTCCTTGTAAGCCCATTCTCTCCAGAACTTTTAGCATGAAGGGGTGTTGGATTTTGTCAAATGCTTTTTCTGCATCTTGCAAGATTATCATGTGTTTTTTGTTTCATCTTGTTTATATAGTGAATGATGTTGATAGACTTTCATATGTTGAACAATCCCTGGATTCCTGGGATGAAGCCTACTTTATCATGGTGTATGATACTTTTGATGTGTTCTTGAATTCGGTTTGCTAGTATTTTATTAAGTATTTTTGCATCTATGTTCATGAGTGAGATTGGTCTGAAGTTCTCTTTCTTTGTTGGGTCTTTGTGTGGTTTAGGAATCAGGGTGATTGTGGCCTCATAGAATGAGTTTGGCAACGTTCTTTCAGATTCTATTTTGTGAAAGAGTTTGAAAAGTATTGGTGTTAGTTCCACTTTGAAGGTTCGGTAGAATTCTGTGCTAAAGTCATCTGGCCCTGGGTTTTTTTTGGTTGGGAGATTTTAATGACTTCTTCTATTTCCTTAGGGGTTATAGGGCTGTTTAAACTGTTTACCTTATCTTGATTTAGCTTCGGTAGGTGGAATCTATCAAGAAAATTGTCCATTTCACTTAACTTTTCAAATTTCTTGGAGTATAGATTTTTAAAGTAGGATCCAAATATTTTCTGGATTTTTTCAATGTCTGTTGTTAATTCTCTCTTTTCATTTCTGATTTTGTTGATTTGTGTTTTCTCCCTCTGTCTTTTAGTTAATTTCCCTAAAGGTCTTTCTATTTTGTTGATTTTCTTGAAGAACCTACTCTTGGTTTCATTGATTCTTTGTATAGTTCTTTTTGTTTTTAGTTGTTGATTTCAGCCCTAAGTTTGATGGTCTTCTGCTCCTCTTGGGAGTGTTTGCTTCTTTTTTTTTCCAATTCACCCAGTTTAGCTGTTAATTTGCTAATATGAGCTGTCACAATTTTCTTTTTGAAGGCACTTAGTGCTATCAGCTTTCCTCATAGCACAGCTTTCATTGTGTCCCATAGGTTTGGGTATGTTGTGTCTTATTTTCGTTGGATTTTAAGAAGTCTTTGATTTCCTTCTTTATTTCTTCCCTGACCCAGTGGTCCTCTAGTAAAGAGTTGTTCAATTTCCATGTGAGTGTAGACTTTCTGTTGATTCTTTTGCTATTGAAGTGCAGCTTTATTCCAGGGTGGTTTGATAAGATACAAGGGGTTATTTCAATTTTCTTGTATCTGTTGAGGCTATCTTTGTGTCCAACTATATGGTCAGTTTTGGAGAAGATTCCATGAGGTGCAGAGAAGAAGGTGTATTCTTTTGTGTTTGGGTGAAACGTTCTTTTGAGATCTGTTAGTTCCATTTGGTTCATGATCTCTGTTAGACTCATTATTTCTCTGTTTGGCTTCTGTCTTGATGATCTGTCCATAGTTGTGAGTGGGGTGTTGAAGTCTCCCACTATTAAAGTGTTTGGATCGATGTGCGATTTAAGTTTTAGAAGCATTTCTTTTATGAATGTAGGTGCCTTAGTATTTGGGGCATAGATGTTCAATATTGAGATGCCCTCTTGGTGGATATTTCCTTTAATGAGTATGTAATTCCCTTCTCTGTCTTTTTTTATTAACTTCAATTGGAAGTCTATTTTGTTTGATATGAGGGTGGCTACTCCAGCTTGTCTCCTGGGTCCATTTGCTTGGACAACCTTTTCCCAGCCCTTTACTCTGAGGTAGTATTTATCTTCAATAGTGATGTGTGTTTCTTGTATACAGCAAAAAGATGGGTCTTGTTTACAGATCCAGTCTGTAATTCTGTGTCTTTTTATTGGCGAGTTGAGTCCATTGATGTTGATGGATATTAGTGACCAGGGGTTGTAATTTCCCATTATTTTAGTATAGCTGGTCGCTTGTGTTTCTTTTTTTTTATTTGCTGTGGAGGTTTCTATTTCCTCTGTTTTCTTGGGTGTAGTAGTTATCTTCTCTGTGTTGGAATTTTCCTTCTAGGATCTTCTGTAGGGCTGGGCTTGTTGGGAGATATTGTTTGAATTTGATTTTGTCATGGAATATCTTGCTTTCTCATTCTCCGTTGATAGATAGTTTTGCTGGGTATAGTAGTCTGGCTGGGCACCTATGTTCTCCCAGGGCTTGTAGGACATCTGTCCAGGCCCTTTTGAGTAGAAGTCAGGTGTATTCTGATGGGTCTGCCATTTTACGTGACTTGGCCTTTTTCTCTTAGAGCTTTTAATATCCTTTCTTTGTTCTCTACATTTTAGTTTCTATTATTATGTGGCAAGAGGAGTTTCTTTTCTGATTCAATCTGTTTGGTGTTCTGTAAGCCTTTTGGATTTTTACTGGCATCTCTTTCTTTAGGTTTGGGAAGTTTTCTTCTATGATTTTGTTGAAGATATTTCCTGGACCATGGAGTCGGGAGTCTTCTGTTTCCTCTATGCCTATAATTCTTAGGTTCCATCTTTTCATTGAATCCTTGATTTCTTGGATGTTGTGGGTGAGAGATTTTTTAGCTTTCTCATTTTCTTTGGATGTTGTACTGATTTCTTCCATCGAATCTTCCATGCCTGAAGTCCTTTCTTCCATCTCTTGCATCCTATTTTTCATACTCACATCCATAGTTCCTGTTCTCTTCTCTTGATTCTGCACTTCCTCTTTTAACTCTGACTGTGTTTTCTTTATTTTTTCCATTTCTATTTTCATGTCTTGAATGGTATTGTTCGTTTTGTACATTTCCTTCTCCAGTTTGCTTGTTTTTGCATGAAGATCTTTCATTGCTTTATCCTTTTCCTGTTCAAGCTGGGTCACCTTGGCTTGGAGCTCTTTAATGGTGTTATTTGTTGTTTTGACTTGTAAAATTGTGGCCTCTTTGAATTCCTTCATAATTTTAAGTTCTTCTTGAAGGAACTCTATCACTTTCCATAATGTAGAATTGTCATTGTTTTCATGTGTTTCAGTTGTGGTGAGGTGGTTCGGTTTGGACGGAATAGTGTTGCTTTCTTTTGTTGGAGACATTTTGTTCGGTTTTTTGTTTTTGTTTTTGTTTTTTTGTTTTTTGTTTTTTGTTTTTTTATTGTCTGGGTCCTCTGGCCATGTGGAGTTTTCTTACTGTATTCTGGACTTGGGTCCAAAGGGGGCGCTTTGGTGTCTGAGTAGCGTTGCCTTAATCCACCCTTATAAGGTGAGTCATTCAGCCCCGCCTCCCAGGTGGAGACCTAACTAATCCAGGTGGCGGAGCTGTGTACAAGGAAGCTCTGGTTCCCTGCCAGAAGGGCCCGCACTAGTACAAAAGTCTGATATAGGACAGTTTCAAATATCTCACAGTTTGCCTGGGTTTCGTTCCTGTAGTGGGTAAATCTGCAGTTCAGCTCCAGTAGCCTTGCCACTCCCGTGGCTTGGAAACTGGCCAGTGACATCACAGACTGCGATCTGAGTTCTGAAGGCACTTTGCAGCGGAGCTGGGCTCACTTCCAAAGGTCGCAACCTTTCACCAGATAATTGAATTGTCTGTGTGAGACCTGGGAGTGCCCAGCAGGGTTTGGATTATCTCTGTGTGTGTTCTGAATCTGCTGGCTGGGTATTAGGTTGGAACTTACCGAGAGTCTCTCCTGTTGGGGGATGGGTGGTCCTGATTCCCGGGTCCAGTGGCTTCCTAGCGTGTCTGAGAGTGGGAAGGGGTGTCCTGCCCAGGGATCTTCCGTGGTCCCTGTGTAGCTGGGTAATATTTAGAAGGGGTCGTTCCCTTTGTACAGCATCCTGCAACACTTGCTGCCTTGTGACTGTTGACCCCGAAATCAAAATACGTCCGTGCTGGCCGCCGCCATCTTGGATCCCCCTCTTGAACTTTTAATTAGAGAAATAAGATGACTAAAGGAGATCAAAGTGATACAAATTGGAAAGGAAAAAGTAAAAATTTTGCTGTTTGCAAATGATATGATAATATAAATAAGTGATCTCCAAAATTCTACTAGAGAACTTCTTTTTATTGAGTTTATTTATTTATGTTTTCACATCCAGATCGTAGGCACCTCCCTCCCCTCCTCTGGGCTGTGCCCTCCTGCCCCTTTCCCTTATACCCCCTCCCCTTCTCCTCAGAAAGGGGGAACTGTAGAAAAACTAATTAAATTACTTTGGGTGCATTTGTTTAAATAATTAAATTGTTTAACAGTATTTATAATATCTTGGTAGGTGGCTGTTAATCCATATTCTGCCATTATAAATGAGCACACAGACACCACATGGATTTTAACAAGCCTTGGCCTGAATTGAACAATCTTGGCCCATCTAAGCTAGCTCATAATGCTATTACCTAAATATGACCCCATATATACATATGTCTCCTTGGACTACCACTCTCCACACTATGCTGATGTTCCTGGCCATGTGGAATGAGATTCTTTTTTCTAACCCATGGTGTGTGTCCTCCTTCTTTCTGCTGCTGGCTGTAATATATTAATCCTCTGTCTAAAGTGCAGGCTTCCTGTTCTAATCTCAGGAATTCTACCTTTCTCTGTCTTTGCCCAATCTCAGGCCTCAGCATTTATTTAACCAATCAGAGATAATGTAACAGACAACAAACAGGACCAATTAACATTTAGAATGTGTAAATATAAACTGTAAGATTAGGCTGGCAGAATAGCTGGCAGCTTGGCAGCGGAGCAGGTGGCCAGGCCCACTTACCTTAACCAGTTGCCTAACTTATCCTGGAGAAAGAGCCCCAGGACCAAGGGTGGCCTACACCACCTGTAACCTAATCTCTGTTAATTAATGGAAGTTGTTATATTAGGCCAGTAGAATTGCCAGCAACTTGGCAGGAGCTTCGCCTGGGCTCGAGGAGTGTCTGGAAGTCCAACAGCCCAGGATTCGTTGGACTGAGGGCCTATAAGCTGCCACAGTCTTTTTCCCAATAATATAATACACCAAGACCTTTTAATGTTTTAATGCTTAGCCCTTAGCTGGGCAGACTCTCAAATAGCTACTTTAAGTTAACCCAGATCACCTAATCCCAAACCACCATGTGCCTATGATTACCTTCCAGCATTCTGAAGATGTCTATCTCCTTCTGTGTTCCAGAGAAAAGAGAGGGGTTCTCTGTGTGTGCTCGGGTTTCCTGTCTAATTTCAAGAAGTCCCACCTTCCTATACTCTTTCTACCCAGCTAAATGCCCATAAGCGACTTTTATTAACCAATCAAGAGAATGTCTCAGAAGGGATGGTAACCAGACCTTAGTGCTGAAACCAACCTATCAGAAGCAATGGTATTAGACCTTCCACAACAGGGAACCCTCCCTTACTGTTCCATCCTAGCACATCCATTCACATCAGGATTAAGCTCATCCTCTTCCAATAAGGCCAGGCACTTCAGCCCTATTTGGAGGAAGTGATAAAAAAGTATGCATCACAGTCTATGTCAGATACAACCCCCATTCTGCTTGCTAGGGGACTCACATGATGACCAAGCTGCCCATTAGTTACATATGAGTAGGGTGCCTAGGTCCAGTTCATGCATATTCTTTGATTGGTTCTTCAATCTCTTTGAGCTCCAATGGACCTAGGTTAGTTGACCCTGTTGGTCTTCTTGTGGAGTTCTTCTCCCCTCTGGACCATTCTATCCTTCCTCCTTTCTTCCACCAGACACCCCTTGCTCCTACTAATGTTTATCAGTGAATCTCAGCCTCTGTTTGGATCCTGTGCTGCATGGAGGTTCTTTAATGACAGTTATGCTGTGATCTTGTCTGTATGGATGGCAGAGTATCTTCAACAGTGATAGGGGTTGGCTAATCTCACTTTGGGTAGGTCTCAGGTTGGGCCCATCATTAGTTGGACATTCCTTCAATCTCTGCTGTGTCATTATCCCTGAACATCTTGTATACAGGGTAAATTTTGGGTTGAATGTTTTGTTGGTGGTTTCATGATCCCCTCCCTCTTCTAGAAGTCCTATCTAGGTAGAGGAGGGTCTCTTCAGTGTCCGTATCCCCTGATGCTAGGAATCTCAGCTAGAGTCACCCATGTATCCTCCCAGAGGCCCAACCAGTATCCAGTCTTCAGCTTGTCTCAGAGATGCCCTCACCATTAGTCTCCCATCTCTCTCCCAGCCCTCTCACCTCCTGTCCCTGTTCTTCCCACAACAGATTCCCCCTTGCCTTCTTCTCTCCATCTACCTACTGTCATTTCTATTTCCCCTTCTGAGTGAGATTCAAGCATCCTCCTTTGGACCTTCTTAGTTAATTTGCTTCTTTGAGTCTGTGGATTTTAGTATGATTATCCTGTACTATTTGCCTAGTATCCGGTTATCAGTGAGTATGTTCCATGTGTAACTTTCTGAGTCTGGATTACCTCACTCAGGATAATCTTTTGTAGTTCCATCCATTTACCTGTGAAATTCATTATTTCCTTGTTTTTAATAGTTGAGAAATATTTCATTGTGTAAATGTACTACATTTTCTTTGTCCATTCTTTGGTTGAGGGACATTTAGGTTGTTTTCACTTTTTGGCTATTATGAATAAAGCTGCTATGAATATAGTTGAGCAAATGTCCTTGTGGTTTGGTGATGCATATTTTAGGTATATGCCCAGGAGTGGTATTACTGGGTATTGAGGAAGAACTATTCCCAATTTTCTGAGAAACTGACAGATTGATTTCCAAAGTGGTTGTACAAATTTGTATTCCCACAAGCAATGGAGGAGCACTCCCCTGGCTCCTTGCCAACATGTGCTGTCCCTTGAGATTTTGATCTTAGTCATTCTGATGGATGTGAGATGGAATCTCAGAATCATTTTGAGTTGCATTTACCTGATGACTAGGGACGTTCAGCATTTCTTTAATTGCTTCTTAGTCATTTGAGATTCTTCTGTTGAAAATTCTCAGTTTAGCTATATACTTCATTTTTTAATTGGACTATTTGGTTTGTTGGTTTTTTTTTTGAGTTATCTATAAATTTTGGATATTAACTCTCTAACAGATGTAGGGTTGGTGAAGATGTTTTCCCAATCTGTAGGCTGCCGTTTTGTTCTCTTTACAGTGTCCATTGCCTTATAGAAGCTTTTCAGCTTCATGAGGTCTCATTTATTGACTGTTGATCTTAGAGCCTGAGCTATTGGTGTTCTCTTCAGGAAGTTCTCCTGTGCCAATGAGTTCTAAGCTGTTTCCCACTTTCTCTCCTAATAGATTTAGTGTGTCTCGGTTTTATGCTGAGGTCTTTGATCTACTTGGACTTCAATTATGTCCAAGATGATAAATATGGGTGTATTTGCATTTTTCTTTTTAAAATTTTTTTAACGTATATTGGTATTTTCACTTCATGTATAGCTGTATGAGGGTGCCTGATGCCCTGGAACAGGAGTTGCAGACAGTTGTAAGCTATGATGTGGATGCTGGGAATTGAGCTCTCTGGAAGTAAAGTCAGTGTTTTTAACTGCTATGCCATCTCTCCAGCCCCATTTTGCACTTTTCTACATGCAGACATGTAGAAAAAATTAATTCAATTATTTAACAATATTTATGTTATTGTTAATTGATTCAGCATTTGTTAATCCTTAACCCACCATTATATATAAATACACACAGACACCAGATGGATTTTAACAAGACTTGGCCTAAATTGTGCAATCCTAGCCCATCTAAGCTAGCTTATAATTTTACTACCCAAATATGACCTCATTTATACATACATCCCTTTGAACTGCTGTTCTCCACGCTATGCAGATGTTCCAGGCCACATGGAATGATCTTCTTTAATCTAAACCATGGCATGTTCCCTCCTTCTTCTTGCTCCTGGCTTCTACTTCCCATGATGATCTCTGTCTCAGAAGCCCGTTTACCTTAGTCTCACCTATCTCTGTCTTTGCCCAATCTCAGGCCTCAGCATTTTATTCAACCAATCAGAAACAATGTAAGTAACAAAGAGCAAGCAGGACCAATTAGCTAACATTTAGAATGCATAACATTACCCCATCACAGACATCCAGTTAGACTAGCCCCATATTTTTTTGCCATTTTTGTTTGGTTCTATCCCAGGTCTCAGGGCTATCCAGCCTCTGGTTCCTTGCCCTTCAAGCAGTGTCAGGCATGGACTCTCTCTTGTGTCATTGGTCTCCAGCTGGACCAGTCACTGGATGATCACTCCCTCAAATTCTGCTCCTTTATTATCCCACCACATCTTGTAGAGAGGACAAATTGTAGGTCGAAGATTTTATGGCTGGATTGGTGTTCTAGTCCTTCTATTGAAAAGTCTTGACTGGTCACTGGAGATGACCAGTTCAGGCTTCATATCTCCCTTGCTAAGTGTCTTAGCTAGGGCCACTCTCATAGATTCCTGGTAGTTTCCATTGCCCTAGGTATCTAGCTCATTCCAGACTAGAGATACCCCCAATTCCAGTTGTTTCTCCCAATGTTCTCTACCTCCATCTTCTTATATGGGTAGGTTTGTACATAAAAAATAATGCTGTCTATAAATAAGCATATTTTTATTTTTTCTTTACAATCTTGATATCCTTTATGTGCTTTTCTTGCACAATTGAACTGTCTATAATCTCTAAAACAGTGTTACATAAATATGACAAAAATTAACCGATACTCTTTCTTTGCTTCCATTCTTTTCCTGACATACAGAAACCAAAAACAAACACAAAAAACCCAAAAACCAAAAAACCATTGCTATCTTCATATCCACTCCTAATTTGTTGATAATTTCAACAATGAATGAGTTATTTGAGTTTTGTCCATTATGAATAATAATACTATAGAGATTTGTTATAGGATTTATATAAGGATTATGCTAAATCTATAGATCAATTTTTGAGAGAACTGTTACCTTAACAATACTCTATCCATTTAATGTTCTTTAATTTTTTTTCAATTTTTTGAATTCTACAGTATAAAGATTTTGTTCTTCTATTATTAAGGTATTCCTAAAAGTTTATTATTTTGATGCTCTAATGCTTCCTTTTAAAATATTTTTTAATTGTTTTTCAGAACTGAAGACTAAACCCAGGGCTTTGTGTTTGCTAGATAAGTACTTTTCCACTAAGCTAAATCTCCAACCCCTTGATGCTATTATGAATGAATTTTTTTTCTTAATTTAATTTTTGAATTACTTGTGACAAGATCTAGAACTGAGTGATGAACTTTCTTTTTCCAGGCAGGGTCCTGCTATGTAGTCTAGGCTAGCCTTGCTAGCCTTGAGCTTATCATACTTCTGCTAGCTGACAGCTACAAGCATAACATGACCACAGCTAATATTTTTATCCATGTATTATTAAAGTAGCAGCTCTTTCAAAATCGTTCTATAGATTGAACATAATCCCTATCTAAATCCTATCACAAATGTCTAGAGCATTATTAGTCATAATGAACAAGAAGTAGAAACAGTCCAAATATTTATCAAATGATGGATAAACAAAATGTGGTTTGCCATGAAAATAAGGTGTCATTAATTTTTATGAGAAGCACAGTATGAAAATATGTTATAATTTGGATGGGCCTTCACAAAGACTGTTTGCTGCATGATTTCATTTATATTTAATCGTCAGAACAGGTTAATTTATCAAACAGAAAGTAGATTAGTGGGTGCAAACATCTTGGGGAAAGGTTAAGGGAATTGATAGTAACTAGGAGTAGCTAGTTACTAGGTAGTAACTAGGAATAGCCAGTAGTGATTTCCTGTGGTAAAAGGAACATTCTAAAGTTGTGGTTAAAAAAGAAAGAAATATGCACTATATCAATATTTGAATAAATGTGAAATTAATAAAAATCAGTGAAGTTATTTTTAAAATAGATGAACTTGGGGCTCGAGAAACAGCTTACAGGTTATGAGCATGTGCTACGAGTGCAGACTCCAGTTTGTTGCCAGCACCCATGTTGGGTCGCTCACAAATATCTGTTTAGTAAGATCTTTAAAGAATAAAATAAAATGGGTCGATATTCATATGTAAATTACATCTGAATGAAGCTATTAGACAAACACAAATGATCCCAAAGCTATAGGCCTTGAGCTAATTTCTAGAATTATGACAAAATCAAGGAAGTTCACAATTTACAAATCTACTGTTAATACCTAGTCTTCATATTTTACTAGTATTCTTATAACTCAGTATGATAATTGAAATAAACTGGCAACATCCTCTGACTGACAAAGCTACATATAAAACAAAAATCCATCATCTTCACACCTCTGCATTATTAAAACCTGCACAGCCCTATACCAACTGAACCACAGAAGCTGTTGAACCTCCTTGTAATATACAAGCCATAAGGCATGACAGCAGTGTCTGTTCAGTGTCATCTTTAGTTTTTACTTCCACAGTCTTCAGTATGCAAAACTGGCAGTCTGGAGAGCTGTATGTGATAAAGCTCAATTTCTATTTCCCCTTTAGGGTGTTTATTTCCATCACCCAGACAGCCTATGCAATCTATAGTATAATTTTATTCTGTCACAGAAGTATCTTCAAAACAATAATGTTAATGTTGTCACTAAGTGTTCACCATAGTTGAAATTTGTGTATATGGCAGAAGGCTGGAGAGAAGGTATTTTTAAAGCTTAGACAAATAATAGAACATTTACAACCTTTTACTAGGTGAACCCATTTGCTTTTATTCTTTAGGAGTTTAGAATTAGCTCCAGAGAGAACAGTTGAAAAATTCACATTGGAATGAACCAAAATATTCTAGAAGTTAGGGATGGGATAACCTGGGGTGAAGTGTAAGTGCTTTAAGGACGAAATGAGTGCTTTCTGCAGCCAGCAACAGACAGACATTGCAGGTGCAGGATGGTCAAAAATGCTACCAGTTTTTTTCGGTTGCCAATGCAGGGAGTTCAGAATAGCATTGATGTTGCTGTTTGCTAGTAAAAATGTCTTCTTAGTAAATAGGAGACTTAGTTGTAGGAAGGAAAACGTTCTCCTGAGAAAAATCAGAAAATACTGTAATCTGAAAATCAAGGGACCTTTATTGGCTCCTTTCTGTTTTGATGGAGCTATGCTGTCTACTAGTCACTAGTCACATGTTGCATTGTAGATTAGAATTAATTAAAATGAAAGTAAATGAAAAATTTACTTCCCCTGTCACATTAGCCACATTTTGAGTGCTCAGTGGCCACATGAACTTAGTGCCTATCAATATGATAGTCTAGACAGAAAACTTGTTCTCGTGAAAAGTGTAGACAGAAAATCTCACTATCTCTGCAAGCTTTTTCACTCTTTTGCACAGTACTTTTTCATCTTGGATGCTAAAAATGTTCTTTGTGTCTTTTAGTTTGACCCTTTTATCTTACAAGCAGGGGAATTGTATTTGATGAAAAAGCATGCATTTGTGGGATTGCATTTGGGCTAAAATTGTTATTAGGATGTAGCTTCTAGGACTTGCCCAGACTGCACAGTTAGGGCCAGTAGTTCTCAAACTTCTGTATAAAAAGCTTTTAAAATTCCCAATGTTGTGTCAACAAACTGACCAATTTAGTCAGGACTTTGATGGTTTTGGATGCAAGGCATCAGGATTTCCTTTGTTTATTTTATTGACTTTAGAAAAGAATTTACTTTTACTTTAGAATCATCTTAGCTATATAGAAAAGAATTAAAAAATCACTAGGGAATTCCCATAAACCCCATCCTCAGTTTACCCTTTTTGCTAACATCTAGCATTGTGGAACCTTGTCACAGTTAGTAAAACTAATCTTAATAACTTGTTATTACTACTAGATTTACTCTAGATTTTCTTAATTTATAACTATTATAACAATAGATACATCCTAATAATAATTTTAGCCCAAATGCAATTCCTCAAATGCATGGTTTTCATCAAATACAGTTCCCATGATTGTAAGATAAAAGGGTCAAACCAAAAACCTCAAAGAACATTTTTAGCATCTAAGATGAAAGAGCGCTGTCCAAAAGAGTGAAAGGGCCTGCAGAGATAGTGAGGTTTTCTGTCTACACTGTTCACCTATTATGATTTTCTTCTTACAGAATAAATACCTTACTCTCTTTATCTGTCATACCTCTTTTGGTTTCTCTTGTATGAGACAATTTCTAAGTTTTCTTGTTTTCCATGATCTTGAGAGTTTTGAGGACTTATGGTATTTTGTAAAATCACCTTCAATTATGAATATTCTGGTGCTTTTCTCATGGCTAGTGTGAGGTTGTGGGTTGGGATGAATGCTGCAAAGGTAAAGTGCTATTTTTGTCACATCATTCAAAAGAACAGAAGTGACTATGACACAGCTCTGTTTATACAACAATGTGTCTTTCAGCTTTCTCTACTATGAGTCACTGTATTTCTTCCCTTCTCATGCTAAATTTTTGAAAGAAAGTCACTATATTTAGAAAACAGTGAGAATTATTCTCCATTTCCTGACAGGAAAACATCCACACAAATTGCTTAAATTTTCTGTGTGAGAGACTTTTCTCCTCTCTCATTTATTTATTAAATCATTTCTTTTAAAAATGCAGACTCACTGGGAATTTATTTTACATGCTGATATATATTCTCATAATAAATTACTTATTTTATCATTCAAATCCTCTACTTCTAGGTATTATGAATCATTTCAATGGACATTTAGCATTTTGGGATAACTCATCAATGTAATGTAATGGGGATTTTGGTCTCTTCCTTATGTTATGGTGCTACAAATGATCATATTCAGACCAATTTCATCAAGGAACCATATTTTTCTCAATTGGAGAATAGTATTTGAGAGCATTATCTAGACACTGTGTTTGTTGCTACTAGAGTGTCATTGCTTCTAGATTATGTATCTTAGCTGACAGAAAAATGAGAAACATATGAATATATAATAACCCCATGTCTAACATATCTATGCACAAGTAGTTTTTTAAAAATATATATTCAGCTGAACTTGTGTTCCTACTGTTATTTATTCTCCATTACTATGTAACTCCTCTTGGTCATCTCCATTGTATATCTTCACATAAGCAATGAATAACCTGGCTTCTATCACTTATCTCCATTTATCTGCTTCTTCTAACAATATATGCAAAATGGTATTTGAGTTGTTAATCCATGTCCCTGTGTAAAATACAAGCATCATCTAGCGTATAGTGCGTGCACACAATTTCTACTATCTTTGGTTTTACCAACTAATCTCTAAGTACTTCTTCCAAAGTTACTTAGGTCAACCACTTTCTCCAGACCCCCTTTTAATAAATTTGTTTTATGTATTTGAAATACAGTCCCTTTTCACATGCATTTCATTTTAATATATTTGAACTCAAATTATTTCTTAAACTTACAAATGACTCATTTTTGTAAAGTTCTGTGGGTTTTGGAAAACAGATAACATGATGTATCCATCATAACAGTATTTTTGTAGATAGTTTTGCTGTCCTAAACAATTCCCTATATTCACCATGTAGCTTGATTTGTCATCCTAAAATTTTGAAAACCATTATTTTTTCCAACTATGTAGTTTCACTTTTTCCAGCATGTGGTATGTATAAATTTATTCAGTAGATAGCATCTTCAGATGGACATCTTTCTCTTAGAAAATATATTTAATATGCACATATATTTTTGCTTGTTTACATTTACTGTTGAGTAGTACTTTATTTCCTGAAGTATATGTCAATTGTTTTCTGGTTTTGGAGATTGTGAATAAAGCTGTTGTAAACATTCACACACTGGTTCTTGTCTGGGCATGCATTTCAAATCATTTAGATGAGTACCCAGGAGCTCCATTACTAGATTACATGGAAAGGTTGTGTATGATATTGCAAGAAACTACTAAACTTCAAAGAGGTTGTAACATTCACAATTTCTACCACCAATGAATGAAAGCTGTTTTTTCCCTTTGAGAGAGAATCTCAATATGTAGCTCAGCCTGGCCTTGAACTCATGTTGATTTTCCTGCCACCCGCTCTTTTGTGTGTAGATTACAACTGTGTTCTAACATTTATAGACCCACATTTATCACCTTGCACAAAACTTAAGTCCAAGTAGATCAAAGACCTTAACATAAAATTGGACATTCTAAATCTACTAGAAGAGAAATTGGGGAAAAGCCTCAAATTCATAGGCACAGGTGACAACTTTCTGAACAGAACACTAATAGCTCAGGCTCTAAGACCAATGATCAAAAAATGGGACCTAATGAAACTGAAAAGCTTCTGTAAGGCAAAGGACACTGTAATTAGAACAAAATAGCAAACTACAGATTGGGGAAAGATCTTTACCAACTCCACATCTGACAGAGGGCTAATATCCAAAATTTATAGCTTGAGTGGCAGTTCTTATCAGTGATAAATTGTTGATGTTTAGATTTTTCTCACTTTGATGCTTGTATTTTTTTGAAATTTAATTCTTATGGCATAATTTGCATTAAGTTTGTTACATTTTATTGCATAACTTGGTGTCTTTTGATAAATTTATGTATGTATCTGTGTAAGTGTCACCACAATAAGAACATAAGAATTTCCTTACATCTGTCCTCCAACACTGTATGTTGGATTTTTTTGTAAAGCTTTATAAAAATGGAAATGGGTCATGTTTTCTTTTTGTGTTTTAGTGTGCAGTTAATGCTTTGGCAATTCATTCATTTGGTTGTATGAATCATCAATTATTAATTTAAAGTTTTTATTTCCTTCAGTGGCATTGTTATTGGCATATACTAATTGTATAAAGAGTTTTATTATGACATTTCCATACATGCATGTAATGAACTTGGTTTAGACACATATCATCCTACTCTTTCTTATCTGCCTGCTGTCTCTTCTTTTCTTTTTTTCTTCTACATTCCTATAGTCTCTCCTTTTATTTTCATGTCTGTCTTTGCTCCCTAGATTACAAATATGAGAAAAAAGATACAATGTTTATGTTCAGGTGAACTGGCTTAATCACCTAACACAGTGATATTCAATTTCATCCATTTTCCTTCATATAAAATAGTTTCATTTCTTTTATGGATGAAAAATATTCTGCATATATCACATTTTAAGAAGTCTTTTAAATATTTACTTTTGTGTATAAGAATATTTGACTGTATATGTCTGTGTACTACAGGTGTGCCTGGTGTCCACTGAAGCCATAAAAGAGTGTCACTATCTGGAAACCATGACAAGAGTCCTCTACAAGCACAACACTTTTTCTTAATTGTTGAGTTACCTCTTAAGTTACAATCACACATTTCTTCAACTTTTCATTATTAATGGTCATTTAGATTATAGACTGCATTATTTAGTTATTTTGAATATTAAGCTGGCATTGATATTTTGGGATATAATTTGAGAAGTAGTATGACTATATCATACACAAGTTCTATTTTTAACTTATTTTTTTGTTTATTTATTACTTCAAGTTACATCTCCATCACAGTGCCCTCCTTCCACCCCTTCCGTTTCCACCCTGCCACCCTTTCCTCCCTCTCCCATCCATCCCACTCCTCCAATGTGGAGTGTCCCTATATATCAGCCCCTCTCAGTTCAACAGTCATATAAGGGCTAAGAGCTTCCTATTGCCCTGGGGGCTTACATAGGATCACCTCTGGGGCAAATTGTCCCATTAATAGGTAACAAAGTCTATGTTCCTGATCTTTTTGGTGTGTTGGTTATAGGATATTTATCCTGCACTATATGACTAAAATCTAATTATAAGTGAGCAGATACCATGTGCATCTTTCTGAGTCTGGGTTAGCTCTCTCAGGATGAGCTTTTCTAGTTCCATCCATTTGGCTGTGAATTGCATGATTTCCTTGTTTCTGATAGCTGAATAGTATTCCATTGTGTAAATGTACCACATTTTTTTTATACATTTGTCGGTTGAGGGACATCTGGGTTGTTTCCAGTTTCTAGCTATTACAAAAAAGGCTGCTATGAACATAAATGAGGATATGTCCTCGTGGTTTGGGGAGGAATCGTTTGGGTGGATACCCAGAAGTGGTATGGCTGGGTCTTGAGGTAGGGCTATTCCAAGTTTTCTAAGATATCGCCAGGCTGATTTCCATAGTAGTTGTACAAGTTTGCACTCCCACCAGCAATGGAGGAGTATCCCCCTTTCTCCACACCCTCGCCAGCATGTGGTGTCATTTGAGCTTTTGATCTTAGCCATTCTGACAGGTGTGAGATGGAATCTCAGAGTCATCTTGAGTTGCATTTCTCTGATGATTAAGGATGTTGAGAATTCCTTCAAATGTCTCACTGCCATTAGAGATTCCTCCTTTGTGAATTCTCGGGTCAGTTCTGTTTCCCATTTGTTGATTGGATTATTTGGTTTCCTGGTGTTTAATTTCTTGAATTCTTTATAAATTATAGATATTAGACCTCTGTCAGAAGTGGGGTAGGTAAAGATCTTTTCCCAAACTGTAGGTTGATGTTTTGTTCTAATGACAGTGACATTTGCCTTACAGAAACTTTTCAGTTTCATGAGGTCCCATTTATGATTATTGTTCTTAGAGCCTGAGCTATTGGTATTCTGTTCAGGAAGTTGTCTCTTGTGCCAATGAGTTTCAGGCTCTTCCCCACTTTCTCTTGTAGTAGACAGAGTGTGTCAGGCCTTATGCTAAGGTCTTTCATCCATTTGGACTTAAGTTTTGTGCAAGGTGATAAGTGTGGTTCTAATTTCATTCTTTTACATGTTGACATCCAGTTAGACCAGGACCATTTGTTGAGGATGCTGTCCTTTTTCCATTGTGTGGTTTTGGTTTCTTTGTCAAAAATTAAGTGACCCTAGGTGTTTCTGGGTCTTCAATTCGATTTCATTGATCCACTGGTCTATTTCTATACCAGTACCATGCTGTTTTTATTACTATTGCTCTATAGTATAGCTTGAAATCTGGGATAGTGATACCTAAAGATTTTTTTTTAATTGTACAGGGTTGATTTAGCTATTCTGGGTTTTTGTTATTCCATTTGAAGTTGAGAATTGTTTTTTCCATGTCTATAAAGAATTGTGTTTGTATTTTGGTAAGAATTTCATTGACTCTGTATATTGCTTTGGCAGGATGGCCATTTTTAGTATGTTGATTCTACCTATCCATGAGCATGGGAGATCTTTTCATCTTCTGATGTCCTCTTCAATTTCTTTCTTTAAGGACTTGGACTTCTTATCATACAGGTCTTTGACTTGCTTGGTTAGAGTTACCCCCAGGTATTTTATGTTGTTTGTGGCTATTGTGAAGGGTTTTGTTTCCCTTATTTCTTTCTTAGCCCATTTATCTTTTGTATAAATAGGGCTTCCGAATTTTTAAATTAATTTTGTATCCCGCCACCTTGCTGAAGATGTTTATCAGTTGTAGGAGTCCTTTGGTGGAATTTTGGTATAACTTATGTATACTATCATATCATCTGCAAATTGGAATAATTTGAATTCTTCTTTTCTAATTTGTAGACCCTTGATCTCCTTTAGTTTTTCTTTTTGCTATAGCAAGAACATAAGGTACTATATTGAAGAGATATGGCAAAAGTGGGCATCCTTGCCTTGTCCCTGAGTTTAGAGGAAATGCTTTAAGTTTCTCTCCGTTTAATTTGATGCTGGTTACACACTTGCTGTATATCGCCATTATTATTTCTAGGCATGGTCCTTTTATGCCTGTTCTCTCCAGGACGTTTAGCATGCAGGAGTGCTAGATTTTGTCAAATGCTTTTTCAGCATCTAGAGAGATGATCATGTGTTTTTTACTTTCAGCTTGTTTATATGGTAAATTATGTTGATGGATTTTCATATGTTGAATCATCCCTGCATTCCTGGGATTAAGCCTACTTGATCATGCTGTATGATACTTTTGATGTGTTGTTGGATTAGAATTGCCAGTATTTTATTATTTTTGTATCTATGTTCATGAGAGAAATTGGTCTGAAGTTCTCTTTCTTTGTTGGGTTTTTGTGTGGTTTAGGAATCAATGTGACTGTGGCCTCAGAGAATGAGTTTGGCAGTGTTCCTTGTGATTTTACCTTGTGGAAGAGCATGAAGACTATTGGTATTAGCTCTTCTTTGAAAGTCTGGTGGAATTCTGGGCTGAAACCATCTGGCTCTGGACTTTTTTTGGTTGGGAGATTATTAATGACTGTTTCTATTTCCTTAGGGGTTACAGAGCTGTTTAATCTGCTAACCTGATTTTGATTTAAGTTTGGTAGGTGGAATCTATCAAGAAAATTATCCATTTCACTTAGGTTTTCAAATTTGGTGGAATACAGAATTTTTAAACTAGGGCCTGAAGATTCTCTGTATTTCCTCAATGTCTGTTGTTATTTCTCCCTTTTTGTTTCTGATAGTGTTTATTTGGGTCTTTTCCCTCTGCCTTTTAGTTAATTTGGCTAAGGGTTGGTCTACTTTGTTGATTTTCTCAACGAAGCATGTCTTGGTTTTGGTGACTCTTTGTATTGTTCTTTTTGTTTCCCAGTTGTTAATTTCAGCCCTAAATTTGATAATTTCCTGCTTTCTGCTCCTCTTGGGAGTGTTTGCTTCTTTTTTTACAGTTCTTTCAGTTCTGCTGTTAATTTGCTAATATGAGCTATCACAATTTTCTTTTTGAAGACACTTAGTGCTATGTATTTTCCTGGTAACACTGCTTTCATTGTGTCCCATAGGTTTGGGTATGTTGTGCCTTCATTTTCGTTGGATTTTACAAAGTCTTTGATTTCCTTCTTTATTTCTTCCCTGACCCAGTAGTCATTCAGTAGAGAGTTGTTCAGTTTCATGAATGTGTAGGCTTTCTGTTATTCTGTTGTTGTTGAAGTCCAGCTTTAATCCATGATGATCTGATAAGGTACAAGGGGTTATTTCAATTTTCTTGTATTTGTGGAGGCATTCTTTTTGTCCAACTATATGGTTGATTTTGGAGTAGGTTCCATGCAGTGCTGAAAAGAAGGTGTATTCTTTTGTGTTTGGGTGAAAAGTTCTGTACATATCTGTTAGGTCCATTTGGTTCATGACCTCTGCTAGGCTCATTATTTCTCTGTTTGGCTTCTGTCTCAATGACCTGTCTATTGTTGGGAGTGAAGTATTGAAGTATCCCACTACTAATGTGTGGGAATCGATATGTGGTTTAAGCTTTAGAAGAGTTTCTTTTACAAATGTGGGTGCCCTGTATTTGGGGCATTGATATTCAGTATTGAGATGTCATCTTGATGAATTTTTCCTTTAACAAGTATGTAGTGCCCTTCCCTATCTTTTTTGATTAACTTCATTTGAAAGTCTATTTTATTTGATATTAGGATGGCTACTCACATTTGCTTCCTAGTCCCATTTTCTTGGAAAACCTTGTCGCAGCCATTTACTCTGAGTTTACCTCTATCTTTGTTAGTGAGATCCATTTCCTGTAAGCAGCGAAATGATGGGTCTTTTTTACAGATCCATTCTGTAAGCTTGTATCTTTTTATTGGGGAGTTGAGTCCATTGATGTTCATGGATATTAATGACCAAAGGTCGTCATTTCCTGTTAATTTGATGTAAGTGGTGATTGTGTGTTTCTTTTGGTTTAGCTGAAGTCGAGTTTTTTTTTTTTTTTTTTTTTTTTGCTTCCTCTGTTTTCTTGGGTGTAGTTATCTTCTCTGAGTTGGAACTTTTCCTTTAGAATCTCCTGTAGGGCTGGATTTGTGGGTAGATTCTGTTTAAATTTGATTTTCTAATGGAATATCTTGTTTTCTCCATCTATGTTGATAGAGAGTTTTTCTGTATATAGTATTCTGGCCAGACACCTATGTTCTCTTAAGGCTTGTAGGATGTCTGCCCAGGCCCTTCTGTCTTTTAAAATTTCTGAGAAGTCAGGTGTAATTCGGCTGGGTCGGCCATTATATGTTACTTGACCCTTTTCTCTTACAAATTTAATTTTTTTTTGTTGTGTACATTTGCAGTTTAAATTACTATGTGATGAAAAGAATTTCTTTTCCGGTCTAATCTGTTTGGTATTCTGTATGCCTCTTAGAATTTTACCAGCATCTCTTCTTTAGGTTTGGAAAGTTTTCTTCTATAATTTTGTTGAAAATGTTTTCTGAGCCTTGGAATCAGGAGTCTTCTCTTTCCTCTATGCTTATAATTCTTAGGTTCCATCTTTTCATTGAGTTTTTGATTTCTTGGATGTTGTGGGTGAGAACATTTTTAGATTTCTCATTCTGTTTGGTTGTTGTACTGATTTCTTCAATCAAATCTTCCACGCCTGAGATTCTGTCTATGTTTCCTCCTTCAATTTGCTTGTCTTTGTTTGAAAATCCTTCGAATCTTTCAAATCTTTCATTAGTTTATCTCTTTCCTGTTCATGTTGGGCTGCATTGGCTTGGAGGTCTCTAATGGTATTCTCCATTGCTTTTATTTGTAAACTTGAGGATTTTTAAAATTTCTTCAGAGATTTAATTTCTTCTTGTAAGGCTTCTATCACTTTCCAAAGTATAGATTTGTTTCATCATTTTCATGTGTTTAAGCTGTGGTGGGATGGTCAGGGCTTTCTGTACTAGCATAACTGAATTTTGTTGGAGTCATATTTCCCTGACTTTTGTCAGTTCTGTTCTTTCACTGGCTTTTTTCTTCTTCTGGTTTTCGTTAGCTGTTGGTTCCTGTTGCCTTCTGGGCTTGGTGCCAAAAAGGAAGCTTTGGTGCAGAAGCAGTGTAACTTGGTGATCTGTAGCTCTCCACAGGCTGTATGGGGCATTCTGTGGGTTCTTAGTGTGTCTCTCAGAGCACACCCCTTCCTGTTGTGTCCCAATTGGGAACTCAGGTCAGAGGTTATGGTGGGATGTGCTATTCCTACCTGCAAGTTCCTGAGATCCAAGTGGTCTTCTTAGTGATATCAGTGTGGGTTGGCAGGCCACAGACTGTATGTATGCTGCAGCTGCAGCTCCCCTGCAGCTTATGTGTCGAGATCATGATTGTGGTCCTCCCCAGTTGCTCTCAGGGTGTTCTCTTGTTCAACATAAGCCTTATAGCCAGAAGTACTGTGATCTGGTACAGCCCATATCACCCAGGCAATGAGCAAGGAGCAATAGTTCAGGGTTGTTTCACTTCTCCCAAGTCACAGCTCTCTGTTTTGTAGC
>CAJQZJ010000072.1:3169313-3180452 GCA_907164525.1 Lophiomys imhausi
TAGAAGACTAAGTTACCTATTTTTATATACATGGGGAGCCTAGGTCTGGTCTATATATGCTGTTCTTTTTTTTTTTTATTTGGTTAGTGTGTTTCAGTGTCTGTAAGCCTCTAGGGGCCTAGATAGGTTGATTCTGTTGATCTTCATGTGGGGTTCTTGTCCCCACCAGATCTTTCTAGTCCTCCTGGCTCTCTCATACACAACTCTCAGAGCTCCACCTAATATTTAGATGTGTCTCAGCATCTGTTTTGATCCTCTGCTGGGTTGAGTTTCTCATAGGATAGTTATGCTGTATTTATGTTCCTTGGGGTCTGTGGGTTGTAGGATAGTTATACTGTACTAAATGGCTAAAATCCAGCTAAAAGTGAGAATATACCATGTGTATCTTTTTGGGTCTGGGTTAGCTCACTCAGGATGAACATTTCTAGTTCCATCCATTTGGTTGTAAATTATATGATTTTTTTGTTTCTGACAGCTGAGTAGTATTCCATTGTGCAAATGTAGCACTTTAAAAAAATCCATTCTCCATTGAAAGGCATCTGGGTACTTTCCAGTTTATAGTTATTAGGAATAAAGCTGCTGTTGTTATGTCCAGATTATGAGGTTCCCAAAGGCCACCAAGGAGCCAGTTCTGATGTAAATCACACTAGGGTCTTTCTTACAAGCTTGAGCAGGGAATATAACCATCACCAATGCAGTGGATCTGAATGAGAACAAAGCTGGGATTTTTATGGGGCACAAGGTACACTTGGCAAGTTTTCATACATGTGAAATAATATAGATAAACAAAGGCTTCCTCTAGTTAGCTGATGCTAGGGGAATGGCTTTGATTTCCTTGTTCCAACCTTATCTATAGGATCCTTCCTGCAGCTGGGAGGCAAGGGGTGGGTGGAAACAAGGGTTCCACAGCTTGCCCCCAAGGACTAGGTGAAAGGTTGGTACATGCAGGAGCCTATGTAGAGGCAGTGGTGGAGCATTTTCTAAGTGGGGCCTACATAGCCTTACACTATGAACATAGTCGATGAACATCTTTCTTTGTTGAGTCTTTGTGTGGTTTACATATCAAGGTGACTGTGGCCTCACAGAATGAGTTTGGCAATATTCCTTCTGTTTCCATTTTATGGAAGAGTTTGAGATTAGATCTTCTTTGAAGGTCTGGTAGAATTCTGTGCTGAAACCATATAGCCCTGGACTTTTTTTGGTTGGGAGATTTTGTTTGTTTGCTTTTTGTTTTTCAAGACAGGGTTTCTCTGCCAAACAGTACTGGCTGTCCTAGACTCACTTTGTAGATCAGGTGGACCTTGAACTCATAGACATCTGCCTTCCTGTGCCTCCCAAGTGTTGGGATTAAAGGCGTGTGCTACCACACCTGGCAATTGCAGAGAGCTGGGAATTGCCATGTGCTGGGATTTGAACTTGGGTCCTTTGGAAGAGCAGTCAGTGCTCTTATCCGCTGAGGTTGGGAGACTTTTAATGACTGTTTCTATTTCCTTAGGGTTTATAGTACTGTTCAATTTGTTTACCTGATCTTGATTTAACATTCATACTTGAAATCTATCCAAAAAACTGTCCATTTCACTTAGATTTTCCAATTTTGTGGACTACAGGTTTTTCAAGTAAGACCTATTGATTCTTTGGATTTCCTCAATGTCTGTGGCAATTTCCCTGTTTTCATTTCTGATTTTGTTGATTTGGATACTGTCTCTCTGCTGTTTAGTTAGTTTAACTAAGGGTTTGTCTATTTTGTTGATTTTCTCAAACAATCAGCTCTTGTTTTTTTTTTCAGTTATTTGTATTGTTCTCTTTGTTTCTAAGTTATTGATTTCAGATCTGAGTTTGATGATTTCCTGCCATCTGCTCCTCTTGGAGCGTTTGCCTCTTCTTCTTTTTTTACTAGAGCTTTCAGTTGTGATGATAAGTTGCCAGTATGAGGTGTTTCCATTTTCATTTTGAAGGCCCTTAGTGCTAAGAACGTTCCTCTTAACACTATTTTCATTGTGTCTCATATGTTTGGATATGCTGTGCCTTCATGTTCATTGAATATTAGGAAGTCTTTGATTTTCCTCTTTATTTGTTCCCTGTCCCAGTGGTCATTGAGTAGAAAGTTGTTCAGTTTCCATGAATGTGTAGGTTTTTTGTTATTTCTGTTGTTGTTGAAGTCCAGCTTTTATTCATGTTGATCCAATAAGATATAAGGCATTATTTCAACTTTTTCATATTGGTTGACCACTGATATGATCAGTTTTGCAGAAGGTTACATCAGGTGCTCAGAAAAAGTTATGTTATTTTTTGTTTGGGTGAAATGTTCTGTAAAAATATATAAGGTTCATTTGGTTTGTGATCTCTGTTAGTTTCTTTAATTCTCTGGTTGGTTTGTGTCTTAATGACCTTTCCATTGGTATGAGAGGGTTGTTGAAGTTTCCCACTATTGTGTAGGGATCAACGTGTGGTTTAAGCTTTAGTAATATTTCTTTCATAAATGTGGGTGCCCTTGTATTTGGGCAATAGAAGTTGAATATTGAGATGTCATCTTGATCAATTTTCCTTTGATGAGTATGTAGTGTTGTTTCCTATCTTTTTTGATTAATTTTGTTTGAAACTCCATTTGGTATTAGGGTGGCGCTACTTAAGCTTCTTTCTTCATAGTGTATGCTTGGAAATCCTTTTCCCAACCTTTTACTCTGAGGTAAAGTCTATCTTTGTTGTTGAGGTGCATTTCTTATATGCAGCAAAATAATAGGTCTAGTTTCTGAATCCATACTGTAAGCCTGTCTTGTGTAGTTGAGTCCATTGTTCTTGACAGATATTAATGATAATTGATTATTATTTCCTGTTATTTTGATGTAGGTGGTGGTAGTGTGTTTGTGTAATTCTTTTGGTTGTGCTGCAGTCTGATTATCTGCTTCCTGTGTTTTCTTGACTCTAGTTATCTTCTCTGGATTGGAGTTTTCCTTCTAATATCTTGTATAGGGCTGCATTTGTGGATAGAGTTTAAATTTGATTTTGTGTTGGAATATCTTGTTTTCTCCAACTATAGTGATTGAAAGCTGTGCAGGGTATAGTGGCCTGTGGAAACATCTGTGGTCTTTAGGGTCTTTAAGATATCTGTCCAGACCCTTCTGGCTTTAAGAGTATCTATTGAGAAGACAGCTGTAATTTTGATGGGTCTGCCTTTATATGTTGCTTGGCCTTTTTCTCTTGCAGCTTTTAATATTTTTCTTTGCTCTGCACATTTAGTGTTTTGATTTTTATGTGGCTTGAGTATTGCCTTTCTGGTATAATCTGTTTTGTGTTCTGTAAGCCTCTTGAACTTTTATGGCATCTCTTTCTTTATATTTGGAAATTTTCTTTTATGATTCTGTTAAAAATGTTTTCTGGTCTTTGGAGTTGGGAGTCTTCTCTTTCCCTATGATTCTTATGATTCTTAGGTTCCATATTTTCATTTAGTCCTTGATTTCTTGGATGTTTTGGTGATGAATTTTTCAATTTTCTCATTTTCTTTGTCTAATGTATTGATTTCTTCAATTGAATATTCTATACCTGAGATCTGCCTTCCATCTTTGTATCCTGTTGGAGATGTTTGTGTTTGTAGTTTCTGTTCTCTTTCCTAGATATTCCACCTCAAGAATTATCTCTGCTTTGGTTTTCTTTATTGCTTCCATTTCAATTTTCATTGATTCATTTCATTTTCTAGCTTGATTATCTTTGCTTGTATTTCTTTAATGTATTTTTCCCTTTTCTCCTCCTGTTTATTTGTGTTTTCCTGTATTTCTTGAATGGATTTCTCCATTACTTTCATCTGTTGGATTGTGACTTCCTTAGATCCTTTAAGGGATTTATTTTCTTCTTTTAAAGTATCTATAATTTTTTAAGTATAGATATCTCATCATTTTCTTGTGTTTCAGCTGTGTTAGGATGGTTAGGACTTGATGTCCTAGGAGAGCTGCGTTTTGGTAGTGCCCTACTGCCCTGGTCTTTATTGATTGTGTTCCTTTGTTGGTCTTTAGCTACCTTTTTGTCTCTGTCATTGGTTGGTTGTTCCTGATGCCTATTAGATTTGATAACCAGGAAAGAGTTCTGGTGTGGAAGCTCAATGTTCCTGTATGATTCGGTATAAATCTTTATGATCCTGATATCCAGAGAGTCACCTCAGGAAGGTTGGGAGGGCTGCAGACTGAAGCTTGTAGCTGGGATGTAGTCCTCTCAGTGAAGCAGGAAGTACCTGGAGGCCAAATATAGGTCCTGCTTCCCTGGGAATCCATGGGTCATCTCTCAGAGTCTCTCTTAGATGCTCTTCCAGATATATTGGAAATATTTTGAGGACAGAAGCCAGTGCAAAGTGTCCCTAGGATGTGGAGGAAGACCCCTCAGAGAAGCTCTCTCTGGATGTAGGAAGTGCCGGGAGGTCTGAAGATGAGACAGGGTGTCCCTAGGGTTTAGTGGATGTCCTCTAGGAGAAGCTCTCAGAGATGTATCTGGTTGCCAGGAGCCTGTGCAAGAATCCCTTGAACTTAGAGGAAGACATCTAAGAGAAGCTCTCCTGGGGGCACAGAATCACAGAGATACCTGGAGGCCTGAAACCTGGCCCAGGGTCTCTGGGGTTGACCCTGTGTTACTGGAAGTCAGAGATGGGGCTGGAGGAGGACATCTCTGTGGCTTAGAGTGAGACCTCTTTGAAAAACTCTTTCGGGACACAGTAAGGACCTGGAAGTCTCAGATCAGGTCAAATGACCCAAGGGATCATAGGACAACAACTCGAAGGAGCTTTCTTGGGGAACACAGGAAGCACCTGGTGGTCAGGAGCTGAGGCCTTGTGTCACTGGGAGCCATGATCTGTTCTTTCTAAGGCAGATAGGTCTAAGGGTCCAGTGGCTGGAATTTGTTTGTCTCTGTAATCCAGTGGGGTTCTCCTTGATCCAGGGGAAATAGATGCAGGTGTTTCAGGGTCAGTGATGTATCCTCTCACTCTTTCTGCAGTTATTGAGCTCCTGTTATGGGTATATAGTCAGGGATGTGTGCTGTCATCTTTGAAAAACCTGATATTTGCTTTCTTGATGACAACCATTTTGACTGTGATGCTTAATACACTTTAATTTACATTTTTTGAGTGGCTAAGGATATCAACCATTTTAATGTATTTATTAGTTATTTGAAAGGTGTCTATTCATTTACACTGTCCAGTTATTGTGCATACTTGCTCTTCTTTTATCTAATTTTTTATGAGTTTTAAAATGCATTCCAAATATAAAACCCTGCTAGATTAATATCTGAACAAGTTTTTTTCTCACTATTTAAGGCTATATCTTTAGTATAATGATTGTTATTATTATTATTTTCTCTGTACAAACTTTTTTTAGTTCATTGCTATTTCATTTGTCAATTATATAATTTCTTGAGATATTGGGATTCTATTCATAAATCACTGCCTCTGTCTGGATCTTGAAGTGTTTCCCTTATATATTCCTATAAAAGTTTAAATTTGAAGTTCTTATACTATGTAAGGTCTCTGGTCTATTATGCTTAAAAGTTTATATAAAGAGAGAGATGGGGATGTAGTTTTGGTCTGGTGCATATAGATACCCAGTTTTCCCAGAATAACTGGTTAAAGAGGTTATCGTTTTTACAATGTATTACTGCCCCTTTTGTAAAGAATTAGATGTTTGTGGCTGTTTGACCTTATTTCTGCCTCTTCCACTGAATCTTATTAGTCACCATATCTGTTTTTCTATGTCTATTGCATGTTTCTTACTATGGCTTTTAATATGGTTTATAGTCAGGAGTAGCTTGTTGAGTCCTTTTGGTATGTACCAAGCTGTGGTATTGCTGCTTGTGTGGTAGATTTGTTTTTAGGATTATCAAAAAATTGGTCTCTCACTTTCTTCTTATTTCTTATCCAACTTTTGTATCATGGTAATAATAGCCTCACTGAATGAATATAGAAATATTTCTGACATTTCAATTTTGTGGGATAATTTTGAGGAGCATCAGACTGAACATGTCTTTAAAGATTGGATAGAATTCAGATTGTCGAGGTCATCCAGTCCTTAACTGTTGGAAAATTCATTTTTACCATTCAAATATGTTGTTGTTATTGATATGTTTAAGTATTTTTGAAAAATATCTTCTTGGTTCAATTTACAGGTCATATATGTATAGAAATTTATTTATTTTATCTACATTTTCTAATATATGGGAGTACACGTATTCAAAATATTAATGATTATCTGCATTTCAGTAGTATCATTTTGTCCTTTTAAATTTTTTTATTTTTTAAAATGTTTATTTCTTTCTTTGTTGCATCTCCATTGTCACCCACTCCCTCCCTCCCTCTACCCCTCTCCCTAAAATTTTAAATAAAAACACAAAGAAATGAGTTTTAATGGCACTGTCATAAATATATGTCATTATATTTTTTCTATACATCAATCTCCTATTTGTTCACACCAATAGATTCTGACCATTCTTATTGGTTCCTACTTGTTCCTTAGTCCTTGCTTTTGCTTTCATGTCACATATATTCCATCATCTTCCTTTACTCTCATTTCTCTCTTCATATCTTTCCATTCACTCTTACGGTCCCTTTTTAATTTTTAATACCAGTACACACACACACACACACACACACACACACACACACACACGTGTGTGTGCATGCCTATGTGTAGACTTAGCACATGAAGGAAAACACGTAGTGTGTGTCTAACTTATTTTATTTAACAAAAATTCGCATCTATATCTATTTCCCTGAAAATGTTAGGATGTTATTTTTTATTTATGCATGAAAGATCCATTGTGTATGGACTACATTTCCTTTTCTAGTCTTTTGCTGATGGACATATATAGGCTGATTCCATTTGCTGATTATGATGAATGGTGTATCAATAAATGTGTTGGCTTATCTATAGTAGGTTGATTTAGAGTCATTTAGGCATATATTGTACCCAGGAGTGGTACATCATACATCATATGAAAGCTCTCTTTTAGATTTTTTGAGGTATCCCCACAATGGCTTCAATAATAGCTATACAATTTACACTCCCACAAGTAATATATGAGTTCTTCTTTACTCACTTCACCAACACCTGTTTTTGTATCATAACCACAATAACTTTTATGAGATTGTCTCGAGCAGGTTTAATTTGAATTTGGTGGAGGGAGGGGAAACTTCAGTTGGGATATATTGTATGAGAGAAGAGTAAATTAAAAATGATATTGATTTCAGTGGGTCCCCCGAAGTTCACCCCTTAAGACCAACAATCAATAAATGGGACCTCATGAAACTGAAAAGCTTCTGTAAGGCAAAGACCACTGTCATTAGAACAAAATAGCAACCTACAGATTGGAAAAAGATCTTTACCAACCTCACATCCAACAGAGGGCTAATATCCATAATTTACAAAGAACTCAAGAAATAAAATGTCAAGAAACCAAATAATCCAATCAAGAAATGGTGAGCAGAGCTAAACCAAGAATTCCCAAAGGAGGAATCTCTAATGTCTGAGAGATACTTGAAGAAAGGCTCAACATCCTTAATCATCAGAGAAATGCAACTCACTATGACTCTGAGATTCCATCTCACACCTATCAGAATGGCTAAGATTAAAAACTCATATGATAGCACATGCTGGTGAGGTTGTGAAGAAAAGGGAATACTCCCCCATTGCTGGTGGGAGTGCAAACTTGTACAACCACTATGGAAATCAGTGTGGTAATGTATTAGAAAACTTGTGATATCTAACTCAACTTTCATACTAACTTGCCTCACAATTTTAAAAACATCTTCTTAGATCCAGAACACCCTCTTGATTCCTAAACAACTCAAAATTTAACTATGAGACTCTAGCTATCTATTCTTCAACCACCTGAGAGACCTGAGAGGGATAAATATATCTGATTATATAGGAAGGGCAGGGCCAGCAGCTTCCAAAACTAAGAAATGACATACCAGTGGCTGCCTGGACAGTTAGTAGAATGTTAAAGTAAGGTGCCAAATACATATGGACTGGACATTGGGAATGTATGCTAAGCCATATAACTCTCATAATTGTGGCCTACTTATTTCTGTTGTTTTGTATTGTATTTATTGTTATAAGAGAAAGAACCATTTGTTGTACTGAAAGGGGGAGCTGTTGAGGGGAAAAAGATATACCTTAAACTAAAAAAAAGAAAGGGTAGAGGATGGGGGGTTGAGGGGGAAGAAGGTGGAAGGGTGGGACTGGAGGGGGGAGTAGGGAGGGGATTGTGACTGAGATGTAACTTGAATAAATAAATAAATAAATAAATAAGAAAAAAGAAAACATGTAATAGCTCTACCTCAAGACCCAGCCATACCACTTCTGAGTATACATTCAAATGATTCCCCCCCCCCCAATGACAGGACATCTTCTCATCTATATGTTCATAGCAGATTTTTTTTAATAGCTAGAAACTAGAAACAACCCAGATGTCCCTCAAACGATAAATGAAAAAAACTGTGATACATTT
Source organism: Lophiomys imhausi (assembly GCA_907164525.1). Taxonomy (NCBI): domain Eukaryota; kingdom Metazoa; phylum Chordata; class Mammalia; order Rodentia; family Muridae; genus Lophiomys; species Lophiomys imhausi. The sequence goes on from CAJQZJ010000072.1 coordinate 3,177,798, forward strand.
CCACAATGGAATATTACTCAGCTACCAGAAACAAGGAAACCATGCAGTTTGAAGCCAAATGGATAGAACTATAAAAGCTCATCCTGAGTGAGCTAACCCAGACCCAGAAGGATGCACATGACATCTACTCACTTATAATTGGATTTTAGCTATATTGTACAGGATAACTACACTACAACCGATTAACCAAAAGTAGCAGGAACATAGACTTTGTCACCTGATAGTGAGACCCTTTGCCCTAGTGGTTATGCCATGTAGACCCCAGTACATAAGGAAGCTCTTAGCCCTCATATGACTGCTGAATGGGGGGCAGGGGATTGATATATAGGGACACCCCAATCCAGAGCAGTAGTATAGGAGGGAGAGGGGATAGAGGGACCAGAAGGGGTGGAAAGAGGGCACTGTGATGGAGATGTAACTTGTAGTAATAAATAACAAACAAAAATGGAAAAAATAATATAAATAACCCCTAAAATAAACAAATAAATAAATGAAATGATATTGAACACTGTTAAAATATTTATTGGCCATTTTTACTTCTTTTTAAGGTGGTCTATTCATATCAATATGCCACTTTTTGATGAAATGATATTTCAAGTTTTTGCCCTTTAAATATTCTAGAAAGTAATAGCAGTTGGATGTTTAGTGAGTCAAAATGTTTTTTTTTTCCAATCCATAGGCTCCCTCTGCATTATAATGGTTTTCTTTTGTGCAGAATTTCTTTCTTTCTTTTAAAAAAAAATCTCATGGGTTCCCATTTGTATATTTTTGGGATTATTTTCTTTGCTCTTCGAGTTCTTTGCAGGATATACTTGCTTATGCCTGTATCTTAAAGTATTTTTTTAGCTGCTTCAAAGTTCAAGTTTGACATCAAGGTTCTTAACCCACCTTGAATTGAACTTTGTATGAGGTGAGAGACATGAATGTAGTTTCATTTGTCTACATATAGATATACAGTTTTCCTTTTCCAATGTATTGTTTTAACTTTCATTGAACACTAGATGGCTGGAGCTTTATGGATTTACTTCTGGATCTTCCATTCTGTTTCATCGGTATATATGTCTGTTTTTCTCCCAGTGACATACAGTTTTTGTAACTATATTTCTGTAGTGAAGTTTGAGACAAGGTGTTGGAATAACTACCAATATTTTTCTGATTTGAATTTTTGTTGCTATTCAGGATTTTTGTATATGCATAAATTTAGGATTTTTTCTAGTTTTATAATAAAACACATTAGAATTTTTAAAATGGGAAATGCATTTAATCACACTGGGGAATAGAAATTTTTGTAATTTTAATTCTGACAATCTGAACATAAAAAGCATGATGGTTAATATTAATTTTCATTCTAACATAGTTTAGAATTATTTAGGACAGAAGCTTCTAGACATGCCTATGAGATGTACTTGAATTAGGTTAATTGAAATAAGGAGACAGAATTTAACTTTTGGTATCATGGACTGGGGCAGAAGGGAGATAAAGGGCACTGAACAGTATTATTCATTGTACTCTGCTTCCTGTCTGCAGACAATGTGACAGTTGCCTCAGGCTCCTATTGCTATGACTCCCTACCATGAAAAAATGTAGTAAGATTGAAGGAGAAGAACTAGAGGGATAAAGAAAAAAGTAGCAAAACCGAAAATTCTGAACCATTTACTTCCTGGGTTCTTGAATATTGAAGGGATGGTTTGTTATGCTTCTGTACTCTTAACTTTCCTATGGCTAATGTTGCCTTTCAGTATGTAATGGAGAAGTATCCCACATCTTTTTGAGCTGTCTTCATTTTAGTACTTCCCTTTTCCATGTACTAGGTGCCTGTGCTTGGCCACAGTTTGCTTTGCAGTTTATGATTTTAGCAGGTTATCTGGCCCTCCTGAGACTTCCCAGTGGGCTCATAACCACTCAGAACTCCAGTTCTAGAGGATCCAATGTTTTTTTCTGACCTCTGTAGGTACTAAATATGCATGTGGTGCATATATACATGTAGGCAATACATATACACATAAAACTAAATACACATAAAAGAAGGTAACAAGATAATTTTGGCTTCCATCTTGTAACATAATGCTAACTTTTCACAATTGGTCAATCAGCCTTATAAAATTTTTTACATAGCTTTTATTGTGGAAACCTAGTTCAGAGATTCTTTCTCTGTACCTCAGTCTGGCCTAGAATTCACAATCCTCTTGTTTCTGCCATCCAGATGTTGAGCTTACTGTCAGTCACCAACATGTCTGGTAATATTTCTCTGATTTTTACAAGTCTTATAAGTGTCTGTCTTAGAAACACTTTATTTCTATTCTCCTAGTTCTAGCATGTTGTGTCTTCATTTTCACTTGACTCTAGAAAGGCTTTGCATTCCCACAGTTTTGTCAATGACATACTGCTTGTTAAAATATTTTATTGTTTAATCTCTGCATGTTTTTGTATTTTCTGTAATTTCCTTTGCTGTTTATTTCTACTCTTATTGTATTGTAATCTGATAATTTACAAGAAGTTGTTTCAAATAATTATGCTCACTAAGGCTTGCTTAATGGTCTAAGCATAACATATTTTGTAGAAATTTCATGACCTCTGAGAAGAACATTTGGTATTTAGGTGTAATATTCTACACACACACACACACACACACACACACACACACACACACACACA
>CAJQZJ010000072.1:3180462-3206675 GCA_907164525.1 Lophiomys imhausi
ACACACACACACACACACACACACACACACACACACACACATTTGTTAAATCCCTTTGGTGTCTTTAGGTTATTTAACTCTGATATATTGTTGTTGTTATTGTTGATGATCTTTTGTTTAGATGACCTATCCATTAGTAAGAGTGGGGGTATTTAACTCACTCACTATTATTATGTCAGGGTCTATCCATATATTACTCTCCATTTTATGAAATTGACTGCATTAACATGCAATGTGTATACATTTACATCATGATACCAACTACCTTGGAGAATAAAATGTTTGTCTTCTTTTGAGGGTTGCTTTAATTTCATCCTTACTTTCTATTCTGTGTTCTGTTCCTCCTTTATGAAAGGAAAAATTCTTTTACTGTGCCATTGTTTTATGGAAGTATGCAGCTTTAAAAGTTTTATGAGGGCTCTCAGTTAATAGTTTGCCTTTATTCTTAGACAAGAGTGGGGATAGAAATTTGAAATAATGCTGGAAATATGTTAAGATTATGATGAATCACAGGCATGGACTAACTGCATTATGCATTATGAGATGTTTATGAGCCTATTGGAGGGCCAAGGGTGAAATGGTCTATTTTGTTTTTGTTAATAACTTTACTTGTCCTTCACAATTCTATACATGCATATAATGCATTTTGATCATATTCACTCTTTATCACCCTTTATTACTCTTTTAGACAATGCTGAAACCCTTTTTAATTCCCACAAAATTTTCTTCTACTTTAGCGTGTTTCTTATGTGATTAAATAAGTTTAGTTTGGAGTTACTATAGGTTTTCTAATGAAGAAACATGAACATGAGTGAAGAATTATTAATGGTCTCCCCTACAGAGACCCACTGTTTAGATTAGCTAGCCAACCTCCAAATTTACCTGTGTATAATAAACCTACATCCTTGTTCAGCTAGATATAATAAATGCACTGAGTTTCTGGGCTGCTGGTATATCTTCATCATAGCACACCCTCACCTGATCCCAGCTTTTCTGTAAGTATGCCTATTGTCTCTTCATTCACTATCTTCCTTGTCTAGTCATTTCCAAAGTCAGGTAGGAGGTGGCCTTAAATCATCATTTTACTTTGTGGTTCAGATATAATCTTGTTGCTGGTGTAATTTTACTTAGGGTTCTGAAATTGATAAAGCTCAGATAAAGGAGTCTCCATTGCCTTATGATTTATAAACTCAAACTTACTGGTTTTGCTTGTCTATTTTTCAAAGTTCATTTCATTTCCTTATACATCTTTGATTTCTTTCTAGTTGCCTAGTCTACTGTGTTCAGTCTTGACTGGACAATAAATCTAAATGCAGGATATCTTAAATTTGAAGATGGGGTAGAATTGATAAAAATTCCTTTTTGTCCCATCCCCTCTCTCATTGTCCTGGTAAACTTGAGGTAGTATAAGACTTGACCATGACAAACTGTTGTTTCCTAGAGTTTAGACTTAAAAAGATAGCACTGAGGATGGAACACTATTGTCTTGTATGTGACTTACAGGCAGTCTACCACTGTTAAGGGGGTTGTTAAGTGGGTTCGCTGGTGTATAGTTATCAGGATCACTCAGAAGGTCAGGAGAGAATAAGACTAGAGTTAGGAGGAGGATTAGGGGAATTAAGATTCCTAGGAAGTCTTTGATTGTATAGTATTGGTGAGAACCCCCTCAGATTAATTCTACTAGAGTAGTTCCTATGTTTGGAATGACTGAGAGGAGGTTGGTAATGACGGTAGCTCCTCAGAAGGCTATCTGTCCCCATGGGAAGACATATTCTACAAATGCTATAGCTATGACAGTAAATAAAAGGACAGTTTTGATATTTCATGTTTCTGTAAAGGTGTGGGATCAGTAATATATTCCTCATCCTATATGTACGGATAAGCAGATGAAGGATATGGAGGCTCCCTTTCTAAGCCATACCTTCAGCTTCAAGATTTGGATTTTAAAAACAGATTTATTTATTTTTATGTGTATAAGTGTTTCATATGTATGTATATATATATGATATATATATATATATCATATTCATGCTTGGTGCCTGTGGAGAGCATTGGATCCCTGGAACTTGTGTTACAGTTTGTGTGCCTCCATGTGGGTTCTGGAAATCTAATCCCTGGTGCTCTGGAAGAACAGCAAGTGCTTTTAACAGGTGAAGCATCTCTTCAGGCCGGAGGATTTGATTTTTAAAAGTTTTCATTTCATTTATTTCATTCATCTACCAGTTGCATGAAGGCAGGATTTTTAAAAAAATAATTCAAGATTGTAATATAATTGCAACATTTCTCCCTTCCCTTACCTCCCTCCAAAACCTCCCACATTTCTTTCAAGACCCCTTAAATTTCATGGCCCCCTTTTCACTAATTGTTTTAAACTTTGTTCAGGACTATAGTTTAATACTTTGCACAATGTCTACATACTAGTGCTTAATAAAATATTTGTTAAGGTAAATGATAAATGTATGAATATATAACATGTTTGGCACACTGTCAGTCACAGAGTAGATACTCTTATAATTTATGACATCTAGTTGAAACATTAATCTGTATCAATCTTTCAAATCCTCAGTACTATGTTGTCTATATAAATAGATGACTCAGGACATATGATTTGAGATGTAGTCTCTGTGACTTGTTGAAGATGTAATGTTTAGCATGATGTTGTCATTTCTAAGACACTTGGGATATTTATTGCTTTCAGATTCAGTAGTATACTTAATCTTAGAACAGATGTTTACTGTATGTATGTCAATTATTTTCAAGGACTCACCATCTTCCAGAACAAAGATGACTTGTATTTCATGTGTGTAGTACTTCTTAAGATTTAATGCCAAAAGTCCTCAGCATGAATTTGTCTTTGCAAATCATTCACTAAAATGGTGTCTGTTTTATAGTATGAATATAAAATATACCCTGTGACTGATGTGTTTGGACTCTTCCTCCTTAGCTTGTGGTACATGTTTGGAAGGTTTTTCAAATGTTGGGAGGTAGAGCCTTGCTGAAGGAAATCTGTTGTTGGCTGTGGGGGAGGATTTGAGGTTTTGTGATCTGGGTCTACTTGCTGTTTTCTTTTTGTTGTGTCACCAGAAACTTCCTCACTCCTGTCACCATGCTTTCACTGTTTGTTGCCATGTCTTCTCCACCTTGATTGATTCAATCTTTCCGGAACTGTGAAACATAATACACCTTTTCTTCATTCAATTTTTTTTGACAAGATATTTTACCACAGAGGCCAAAATGAAACTAATTTAGAGTCTAAATCACAAAGTGACTTTGAGAACACAGAATCAACTTAGAACAAAACACCTCATTAAAGACCCAGTCATTTGGTGAATGACAATATCATGCATTTCTTGAGACATAATTCATGATGGAATAATGAAGTCCCTCATTCTCAGATCTAGAAGAGTTTAAAAAAGCACCATCTACTTATTTTAAGTTCTCTCTCAAAAAGGCTTGATGGGATCAAGTACAAATTCTGAGATGATCTACAATTAGTTGGGCCAGCTGGTTCAACCTGCCTTTCTTATAGGAAAAGTAGTCAATCACACATTTAACAAAATTTCTTTCTCTCTAGTAGTAATCCTCATGGGACTGTAGATTCCTCTTGACTGTTGCTTAGCAACTTAATTTGAAGACACTTAATTGCTCTCTTTCCTTAAGTTTATTGCTACCATGGACTGTTATCATGCCAATGAGTTACTGTGTATAAAGTGTATATTGATATGTAAATTTTTTTCTGGGTTAAACAGGGGACTTTTCCTTATTATGCTTCCATCAACACCCTTAATTTCTAAAATAAGAAACAAGAGAGTGACTTGAGCAACTCAATAAGCAACTGAATTTGTTCTTTAGCAGTTTCGTTTTTTAAGATTTCAATTTGTTTCATTTATATTTAAAAGAATTTCATTTATTTATATTTCTGCATCATTTCTAATGCTGTTAATTTAAAAAATTTCAGTTTCTCTTTACCATATGAAATGCTTTAACAAGTACTATGATTTTGTGTGTGCATTCTATTTTTTCCCTTCGACTATCCTACATAGATATTTTATTTTATTTCTTTTTTTAAATTTCTTTAAGTTACATCTCAATAGCAATCCCATTTCTTCCCCCCCCTCTGGCCCCACCCTCCCTCCCTCTTCTCCCTTAACACCCCCATCCACTTCCTTTTTTTATATTTGTTATAAGAGAAAGAGCCATTTGTTGGACTGAAAGGGGGAGCTGTTGGGGGCAAAACGATATACCTTAAACTTAAAAAAAAAAAAAAGTGAAGCAGTTTCTTTAAAAAGTGTAGGAGGTTATAGCATATTTCCAGTTACATGCATTTGAGAGGCCACTCTTAAAATGCCTTCAATTGAATGATTGTGACTAGCGTTATAACTGAGCAAAGCTACAACTCCACTATATTAATAAAAGCAAATAATATCTTCTGAATGAGTTTTCCAAATGTCATGCTTCCTTTAGATACTGCTAGTAACAGAATATGCTGGAAATAGTTTAGACCAGTAATTCTGGAAGTATTGCTCTCCACTCAATATATCTACTTTCTTTTTTTTTTATTTCTTCAAGTTACATCTCAATTGCAGTCACCTCCCGATTCCCCCCTCCAGTCCCACACTCAACCCCCCATCCTCTTCCCTTTTTTTTCTTTTAAGTTTAAGGTATATCTTATTTCCCCCTACAGTTTCCCCTTTCAGTCCAACAAATGGCTCTTTCTCTTATAATAATAAATACAATACAAAACAGCAGAGGTAATTAGGCCACAGTTATGAGGGTTATATGGCTTAACGTACATTCCCAGTGTTCAGTCCATATGTATTTGGCACCTGATTTTAACATTCTACTATATAACCATCTCCATAAGTTTAAAGTTCTATATCTAACTCAACATTCATACTAACTTGCAGCACAATTTTAAAAGCATCTTCTTAGATCTATAACACTCTCTTGACTCCTAAACAACTCAAAATTTAATTATGAGACTCTAGCTATCTGTTCTTCAACCACTTCAGAGACCTGAGAGGGATAAATATATCTGATTTTATAGGAAGTACAGGGCCTGCAGCTTCTAAAACTAAGAAATGACATACCAGTGGCTGCCTGGACAGTTCCCATTTTCTCTCCATACATTACAGCATCGATCTTCAGTCGTTTGGCCCCGTTTCTCTGACAGACATTGATAGTAGAGCAGGGGTTATGAAGGACTTGCCTTCCCTGTCTTGGCAGAGCTAGGCTGTTGACTTACCTGCTTCCAGGTTTTGTCCTTTTTGGACAGCATTCTGTCTACAGTTGGAGCAAGGGGCTTTTCCTACCAAGAGATAAGCTTGCGACTAATTCAATCATCTCCCACTGGAGATTCTTCGATACTCATCTTCTACATGGGGTAGTGTAGGGGGTGCTGTTAGGAGTTTATATGTCTTGATATAAAAAAATCTAAAGTTAAGAAACATCTTTGAATGCCATATTCTGCAGATCTCTTGATGTTTTTGAAGAGGCTCTATCTATCTCTTATATTAGGGTAAGCAGAAGTTGCTTGTCTCTTAGCAGCTTTATTTCTGATTAGCTTAGAAAATAATTATAATAGGCTGTCATAGTACTTAACAAAATGACCGGCTTCCATAACTATTAGTTTGCATTTCTTAATTATCCCAAACAGTTTATGACAATTAGTAGTAAAAGGCAGAAACATCACATTTCATTTTTTTTCTTTACCCCCTATCACTTCCATCCGATTTATCTGGGGTGGGGTGTCCTTATATAACAATCCGTCATCTCAGTTGAGAGGTCGTATGAGGGCCAAAGGCCTCCTCATTCATTGGGGTCTACGAGGCAGTACCACCAGTAAAAAGTGTCTCATTGCCTGGGAGAGAGAACTAAAAAACAAACAAACAAATAAGCAGACAAATAGATAAAAAAGACTAAAAAATAGAAAAAAAATTTTAAAAAATATTTTTAAAAAATATAATAAATAAATAAATATAAATAACAAATAAAAAGTCTATGTCCATGTACCCTTTGGTGTGTTAGTTGTAGTATCGATACCTTCTAGTATATAGCTAAAATCCTGCTATAAGTGAATAGATGCCATATGCATCCTTCTGAGTCTGGGTTAGCTCACTCTGGATGAGCTTTTCTAGTTCCATCCATTTGGTTGCAAATTACATAATTTCATTGTTCCTGAGAGCTGAATAATGTTCCATAGCGTAGATGTACCACAGTTTTTTAACCCATTCTTCGGTTGAGGGATATCTGGGTTGTTTCCATTTTCTAACTATTACAAATAAGGCTGCTATGAACATAGATGAGGAAACTTCCTTATGATTCCGTGAAGAGGCATCTGAGTGTATATCCAGAAGTGTTATGGCTGGGTCCTGAGGTAAACTATTCCAAGTTTTCTAAGATATCGTGAGACTGATTTTGGAGAAGGTTCCGTGAGGTGCAGAGAATAAGGTATATTCTTTTGTGTTTGGGTGAAACGTTCTGTAGATATCTGTTAGGTCCATTTGGTTCATGATCTCTGTTAGACTCATTATTTCTGTTTGGCTTCTGTCTTGATGATTTGTCCATAGTTGTGAGTGGGGTGTTGAAGTCTCCCACTATTAAAGTGTTTGGATTGATGTGCGATTTAAGTTTTAGAAGCGTTTCTTTTATAAATGTAGGTGCCTTTGCATAGATGTTCAATATTGAGATGCCCTCTTGGTGGATATTTCCTTTAATGAGTATGTAATGCCCTTCTCTGTCTTTTGTATCAACTTCAATTGGAAGTCCATTTTGTTTGATATTAGGGTGGCTACTCCAGCTTGTTTCCTGGGTCCATTTGCTTGGAAAACCTTTTCCCAGCCCTTTACTCTGAGGTAGTATTTATCTTCAATAGTGAGGTGTGTTTCTTGTATACAGAAAAAAGATGGGTCTTGTTTATGGATCCAGTCTGTAAGTCTGTGTCTTTTTATTGGCGAGTTGAGTCCATTGATGTTGATGGATATTAGTGACCAGGGGTTGTTATTTCCCATTATTTTAGTATAGCTGGTCGCTTGTGTTTCTTTTTGTTTAGTTGCTGTGGAGGTTTCTATTTCCTCTGTTTTCTTGGGTGTAGTTATCTTCTCTGTGTTGGGATTTTCCTTCTAGGATCTTCTGTAGGGTTGGGTTTGTGGGGAGATATTGTTTGAATTTGATTTCGTCATGGAATATCTTGTTTTCTCCATCTATGTTGATAGAGAGTTTTGCTGGATATAGTAGTATGGCTGGCACCTATGTTCTCTCAGGGCTTGTAGGACATCTGTCCAGGCCCTTCTAGCTTTTAAAGTTTCTGAGGAGAGGTCAGGTGTGGTTCTGATGGACCTGCCATTTTATGTGACTTGGCCTTTTTCTCTTACAGCTTTTAATATCCTTTCTTTGTTCTCTACATTTGGAGTTTCTATTATTATGTGTTGAGAGGAGTTTCTTTTCTGATCTAATCTGTTTGGTGTTCGGTAAGCCTCTTGGATTTTTACTGGCATCTCTTTCTTTAGGTTTGGGAAGTTTTCTTCTATGATTTTGTTGAACATATTTCTTGGACCATAGGGTCGGGAGTCTTTTCTTTCCTCTATGCCTATAATTCTTAGGTTCCGTCTTTTCATTGAATCCTTGATTTCTTGGATATTATGGGTAAGAAAATTTTTAGCTTTCTCATTTTCTTTGGATGTTATATTGATTTCTTCCATCGAATCTTCCATGCCTGAGATCCTATCTTCCATCTCTTGAATCCTATTTTTGGTACTCAAATCCATACTTTCTGCTCTCTTCCCTTGAATCTCCATTTCCATTTTTAACTCTGACTGTGTTTTCTTTATTGTTTCCATTTCCATTTTCATTTCTTGAGTGATGTTATTTGTTTTGTACATTTCTTGCTCCAGTTTGCTTGTCTTTGCCTGGAAGTCTTCCATTGCCCTCTCTTTTTTCTTGTTCAAGTTGACTCACCTTGTTCTGAAGTTCTCTAATGGTGTTTTCCATCACTTTTCTATGTGCAATTGTGGCTTCTTTGAATTCCTTCATAGATTTAAGTTCTTCTTGAAGGGACTCTATCACTTTCCATAATGTAGAATTGTTATCATTTTCAGGTGTTTCAGCTGTGGTGAGGTGGTTTGGGCTGGATGGAATAGGGTTGCTTTCTTTTGTTGGAATCATTTTGCTTTTTTTTTTTTTTTGTCTGGGGCCTCTGGCCATGTGGAATTTTTTAGCCTTGCCGCTCCCATGGCCTGGAAACTGGCCAGTGACGTCACAGCAGTGGGTTGCAATTTGCAGTCTGAAGACACTTTGCAGCCAAGCTGTGCTCACTTCCAAGGGTCATAACCTATCACCAGATAGCTGGATCATCTGTGCGAGACCTGGGGGTGCCCAGCAGGGTGGGGATTATCTCTGTGTGTGATCTGAATCTGCCCGCTGGCTATTAGACTGAAACTTACCCAGCGTCTCTCCTGGTGGGGGAAGGGGGGATCCCGATTCCTGGGTCCAGCGATTTCCTTGTGTGTTGTGTCCGAGAGTGGGAAGGAGCGTACTGCCCAGGGACCCTTAGTGGTCCCTGGGTAGTTGGGTGAGATCTAGAAGGGTTCAAGCCATTTGTACAGCATCCTGCAATGCTTGCCACCCTGTGACTGTTAACCTTGAAATCAAAATACATCCGTGCAGGCCGCCGCCATCTTGTATCCCCCTATATTTACTTTCTTAGTGTACTTTATTGGCTATATTAACAAACAGCTGTCCTAGAAACTATCAATATTTGTTTTATTGGGTACTGATCATTAAGCCAAATACCTTATGTGTGAACAGAGCACTTTTTGTTATTACTTTAAAATTTTCCATTGTATATTCATTGTAAATGGCATTGTGTCACATTAGGACATTTGTATACATGTATATATTATATGCTTATTCTTTTCACTCCTGTCTTTCTGCCAACGCCCATTAGTCCCTTTGTTTCCTTAGACAGTTCTGCTTCTATTTTAAGCTTAAAACATATACTGTTTATTTATCTATACATAGGAACTATATATTAGAGAAAAATGATGTTTGTCTTTCTGAACATGGATTAATTTATTTAATATGATTATCTCTAGTTCCATATAATTTCCAACAAATGACATAAACTTTGTTCTTCTTTATGGATGAAATGATTCCATTGTGATTGTGTATATTTTCTTCATCTGTCCCACCATTGTTGCATTGTAGATTGATTCTACAACTAGCTATTGAGAAAAGTGCTGTGATAAGCATTGATGTACAAGAATCTCTTTTGATATGCTTACTTGAAGTTCTTTAGACCAAGGAGTGGCATAACTGGATCATATAGTAATGTTCTCTTATTAGTTTTCCTGAGGAACTTCTACATTGATTTGTGTGGCGGACATACTATCTTCTAGTCCCAGAAACAATGTATATGTAGGCTTATGTTGGTTTGTATTTCGGCATGTGAGGAACCTTGTGGTATATAATAGAGCTAAGGCTCTCTTACTATATAGCCATGTAACAATGGATAACTATCCTCCTATCTTTCCACAAGTGGACCTGAATTTCCATAGCTGTGAAATAAGCATATTGAACTTAATAACCCTCATGGTCATTATAACAACCTTCTTTAAACAGTTACATGCAAGAAACCACATACTTTCTATTATAACAAAATTTTCTACTGACTAGATGAGTCCATCCTTGACAAATACTGAGTGGATTTTAGATGTCTTGTTAAGGGAGGGTGTGGATTCTGTATTTTACCTCTTTTAATAAAATCTATTTTTAAAAAGATGAATGTGTGTCATGCAGGTTGTTTTCTGCCGACATCAGCACATTCAATCATAGCTCTTTTTTTCCCAGTCACTGGATATACTGCAGGAATTGGATGTTTTCTGATTTGCCACAGCAGAAAGAAATATAAACACTTGTCAGATTTTTAAAAAATCTTTTTACTGTATTTTAAAAATAAATTTATTTATTTGTTGTTTCAGGTTACATCTCCATCATATTGTCCCCTTTCCCCCTTCCCAGTCCTGCCCTCCCACCTTCTACCACTAACACTTCCATCCCACTCCTCTGGAGTGGAGTGTCCCTACATAACAGTCCCCCGCCCCAGTTCAGAAGTCATATGAAGGCCAAGAGCCTCCCATACACTGGGGGCATACAAGGCAGTATCACCACTGAAAAGTGTCTCATTGCCAGGGAGACAAAACTGAAACAAACAAACAAACAAACAAAAAGTTTATGTCCATGTTCCCTTTGGTTCGTTGGTTGTAGTATAGGTATCCTGTACTATATAGCTAAAATCCCACTATGAGTGAATAGATGTCATGTGCATCCTACTGAATCTGGGTTAGTTCACTCAGGATGAGTTTCTCTAGTTCCACCCATTTGGTACCAAATTGCATAATTTCATTGTTCCTGATAGCTGAGTAATATTCCATTGTGTAGATGTAACACAATTTTAAAATCCATTCTTCAGTTGAGGCACATCTGGGTTGTTTCCAGTTTCTATCTATTACAAATAAGGCTGCTATGAACATAGATGAGGAAACTTCCTTGTGATTTGGTGAGGAGTCATTTGGATGTATACCCAGAAGTGGTAAGGCTGGGTCCTGAGGCAGAGCTGTTTCAAGTTTTCTAAGATATCGCCAGACTGACCTCCACAGTGGTTGCACAAGCCTTCACTCCCACCAGCAGTGGAGGATGGTTCCCCTTTCTCCACACCCTGGCCAGCATGTGCTGTCATTTGATCTTTTCATCTTAGCCATTCTGACAGGTGTGAGATGGAATCTCAGAGTCATCTTGAGTTGCATTTCTCTGATGATTAAAGATGCTGAGCATTTCTTCAAGTTTCTCTCAGCCATTAGGGATTCTGAAACCATACTTTTTAATTATTAAGCACTTATTTATTAATAACTATATCTACTTATAACAAATACACTTAACTAGTGTTCCTACAAATGCCTACAACCCCTACGAATGCCTTCAACCCCAAAGAACTAACCACTAAACCTATTGATAACTATTACAACTACTTTCCTAACCTTTTAGAAGGATACAGCCTCTGGGGCAGGTCCTCAGTCACCAGGAACACAGTCTCTGGGGTAGACCCTTTAATGCACTTAGCAGTCCTTTTTCTGGAATATGTCAGATGCAGGTTCATCAGGGTAAATTGGCTATTGAAGTCTCTCCTTAAATAAAACTTGAGGCTTTCTTCTCTCTGGGAGACCTCAGCTCTCTGTAGGCCAACTTATTTCCTTCTTATCAGCAACTCTGCCATTCTGCCTCAGTCTTTAAAGCTGGCCACAGTTCTGTTCAGGTCACAGTTGGGACAGGTCAAACCCCTCTAGGCAAAAGCTGAGCCACAGGATTTAGTCATTGGCCTTTTGCTGTCTTGCTGAGGCTTTCTATGCTCACCAGCTTCTTTCTGCCTCAGGGAAATCTGGCCATCAGTTCACCAGCACTTTCTTCAGCAGGACTCACTATCATTGGAGCTCTCTAGTATTGGGGCCCTTAGCATGCAGCTCACCTGGGCTCATCCATTTGTCCTTTAATAGGATCACTCCTTGTTCCACCTGCTTCAGCTTAATTTGGGCTCTGCCCACTTAGCAGTTGAAAGCAATGCCAGGTCATAAAGTCTTTATTTGTTTCACCTGGCTTCAATCTTGTTTTTCAGTCCATAGAGACTCCCCTCATTTCACGTGACCTCATCCTAATTGCTCACAGCAAAATTGATCTTCATGCCCCAGATTAAGAGACTATATCAGAAACCTAGATATTTGCTAAGTCTAATTTATTTTAATATAACTCCCTACAGGATTCCTCCTTTGTGAATTCTCTGGTCCCCATTTCTTTTTGATTGGATTATTTGGTTTCTTGGCATTTAATTTCTTGAGTTGTTTGTAAATTTTGGATATTAGCCCTCTGTCAGATGTGGGGTTGGTGAGGACTTTTTCCCAATCTGAGGCTGCCGTTTTGTTCGAATGTCAGTGTCTTTTGCCTTACAGAAGCTTTTCCGTTTCATGAGTTCCCAGTTAATGATTGTTGATCTCAGGTCCTGAGCTGTTGGTGTTCTGTTCAGGAAGTTGTCACCTGTGCCAATGATTTTGAGGGTTTTTCCCACTTTCTCTTCTAGTAGATTTAGTGTGACTGGGCTTATGTTAAGGTTCGATCCACTTGGACTTAAGTTGTGTAAGGTGATAAGTATGGGTCTAATTTCATTGTTTTACAAGTGGACATCCAGTTGGACCAGCACCATTTCTTGAAGATGCTGTCCTTTTTCCATTGTGTGGTTTTGGCTTCTTTGTCAAAAATTAGGTGGCCATAAGTGTGTGGGTCTATTTCTGGATCTTCAGTTCGATTCCATTGATCTACTGGTCTGTTTCTATTCCAGTACCATGCTGTTTTACTACTATTGCTCTGTAGTACAACTTGAAATCTGGGATGGTGATACCTCCAGATGGTTTTTTTTTTTTTATTATACAGGATAGATTTAGCTATTCTGGGTTTTTTATTGTTCTGTATGAAATTGAGAATACCTTTTTCCAGGTCTATAAAGAATTGTGTTGGTATTTTGATAGAAATTGCATTGAATCTATATATTGCTTTTGGCAGGATGCCCATTGTTATTATGTTGATACTACCTATCCATGAGCATGGGAGATCTTTCCATCTTCTGATGTACTCTTCAATTTCTTTCTTTAAGGATTTGAAGTTCTTGTCATACAGGCAAATGACCTTGTGATTTGGTGATGCATATTTGGGGTATATGCCCAGGAGTGGTATAGCTTGGTGGGTCTTGAGGTAGAACTATTCCAAATTTTCTTAGAAAGTACCAGACTGAGTTCCAAAGTGGTTGTACACCAGCAATAGAGGAGTGTTCCCCTTTCTCCACATCCTCTCCAGCATGTGCAGTCAATTAAGTTTTTGATTTAAGCCATTCTCACAGGTATGAGATGGTATCTCAGAGTTGTTTTTATTTGAGGATTTCTTTAAGTGCTTCTTAGCCATTAGAGATTTCTCTGTAGTGAATATTCAGCCTAGTTTTATACCCCATTTTTAATTGGATTATTTGGTTTATTGTTATTTTATATTTTTTTCCTTATATATTTTGGATATTAGCCCTCTATCTGATGTGGGGTTAGTGAAAATCTTTTCCCAATCTGTGGGCAACCGTTTACTTCTATTGACAGTGTTTTTGGCCTTACAGAAGCTTTTAAGTTTCATAAGGTCCCATTTATTAATTGTTGATCTTCATTTCTGTGCAATTGTTGTTCTGTTCAGAAAGTTTTCTCCTGCACCAATCAGTTCAGGCTTTTCCCCACTTTCTCTTCAATTAGATTTAGTGTGTCCAGTTTTATGTTGAGATCTTTGATCCATTTCAACTTAAATTTGTGCAGTGTGATAAATATAGATCTATTTGCATTCTTCTACATTTGATATACAGCTAGACCAGGACCATTTGTTGAAGATGCTTTCTTCTTTCTATTGTATGGTTTTAGAATTTTTGTCAAAATTCAAGTGTCAGTAGGTATTTAGGTTTATTTCTGGGTCTTCAATTCAATACCATTCATTTGTCAACCTGTCTGGTTTTATGCCAGTACCATGTAGTTTTTATTACTATTGCTTTGTAGTACAGTGTTAAGTCAGTTATGGTGATACTTCCAGAAGCTCCTATGTTGTACAGGATTGTTTTTGCTGTCCTGCCTTTTTTATTTTTTCCATATGAAGTTGGGAATTTTTCTTTCAAAGAATTGTGTTGAAATTTTCATGGGAACTGCATTGAATCTGTAGATTGCTTTTGGTAAGAGGGTCATTTTTACTATGTTAATCCTACCAATCCATGAGCATGGGGCATCTTTCTATCTTCTGATATCTTCTTAAATTTCTTTCTTCAGAGACTTGAAGTTCTTGTCAAACAGGTATTTCTCCATGAAACAGGCTCAAATAACTCAACAGGTCTGGACTCAGACTCCAAGAAAATCCTATTTCATCCATGCTATACATTTAAAGACCTTCTAGGAATCTTAATCCTCCTCATCCTCCTCATAACTCTAGTCATATTTTCCCCCATCTCCTAACTGACCCTGACAATTATACTCCAGCTAACCCACTCAACATCCCTTTGCACATTAAACCTGAATGGTTTAGCTCTTCTTTGAATGTCTGGTAGAATTCTGTGTTAAAACCATCTGGCCCATGTCTTCTTCTGTTTATCTGATACTGATTTATCTTTGAAAAGTTGACCTTATCAAGAAAATCATTCATTTCGCTTAGATTTTCCTATTTTGTGGAGTACAGGATTTTGAAGTAAGACCTTATAATTCTTTGGATTTCCTCAGTGTGTGTTGTTATACCCCACTTTTCATTTCTGATTTTGTTAATTTGGATGCTGTATATCTGCATTTTAGTTAGTTTGGCTAAGGGTTTATCTATCTTGTTGATTTTCTCAACAAACTTGCTCTTGTTTATTGATTCTTTCTATTGTTCACTTTGTTTCTAATATGTTGATTTTATCTCAGAGTTTGATTATTTCCTGCCATCTACTCCTCTTGTGCTTGTTTGCTTCTTTTTATTATACATCTTTCAGATGTGTGGGGTTTTTACAGTTCAACCTAGTTTTCTTTTTTTATGTTTATTACTTCATGTTACATTTCAATCACAGAGCTATTTCCACCCCTCTCAGTCCTGCCCTCCCACACTTTACCCCCCTCCCTTCCATCCCACTCCTTCAGAGTGGAGTGCCCCTACATATCAGTCCCCTGCCCCAGTTCAGCAGTTGTATGAGGGCCAAGAGCCTCCTCATTCACTGGGGGCCTACAAGGCAGCACCATTAGGGCAAAGTGTCTCATTAACAGGTAACAAAGTTTATATTCCTGTTCCCTTTGGTGCATTGTTTGTAGTATAGTTATCCTGTAGAATATGGCTAAAATCTGATAATAAGTGACTAGATGTCATGTGCATCTTTCTGAGTCTGAGTTAGCTCACTCAGGATAAGTTTCTCTAGTTCCTTATATTTGGCTGCAAATTGCAAGATTTCATTGTTTCTGATGGCTGAGTAATATTCCATTGTGTCGATGTAGTACAGTTTTTTGTCTGTTCTTCAGATGAGAAATTAAATGCCAAGAAACCAAATTATCTAAGCAAAAATGGGGAACAGAGCTAAACAGAGAATTCACAAAGGAGGAATCTCTAATGTCTGAGAGACACTTGAAGAAATGTTCAGAATCCTTAATTACCAGAGAAATGCAACTCAAGATAACTCTGAGATTCCGTGTCGCACGTGTCAGAATGGCTAAGATCAAAAACTCAAATGACAGCACATGCAGGCAAGGTTGTGGAAAAAGGAGGACACTCCTCCATTGCTGGTGGGAATTCAAACTTGTACAACCACTATGAAAATCAATCTGGCCATATCTTAGAAAACTTGTAATAGCTCTACCTCAAGACCCAGCCATACCACTTCTTGGTACACATCCAAGTGAATCCTCATCAAGGACATTTCATCATCTATGTTCATAGCAGCCTTATTTGTAATAGCTAGAAATTGGAAACAACCCAGATGTCCCTCAGATGTGATTTTAAGTTGCTAGTATGAGATCTCTCCAATTTCTTAATGAAGGCACTTAGTGCTATGAACTTCCATATCAGCACTGGTTTCATGGTGTCCCATAATTTTGGGTATGTTTTACCTTCATTTTCATTGAATTTCAGGAAGTCTTTTATTTCCTTCTTTTTGTCTTCCCTAACCCAGTGGTCATTGAGAATATTTAGTTTCCATGAATTTGTATACTTTCTGTTGTGTCTGTTGCTGTTGAAATCCAGCTTTAATCTATGGTGATCTGATAAGATACAAGGGGTTATTTCAAGTTTCTTGTATCTGTTGATACTTGCTTCTTGACAATGTATACAGTCAATTTTTGAGAAGGTTTCCTGAGGTGCTAACAAGAATGTATATTCCTTTGTGTTTGGATGAAAAGTTCTGCAGATATCTGTTAGGTACATTTGATTCATGGTTTCTCGTAGTTTCATTATTTCTCTGTTTAGTTTGTCTTGATTATCTGTCCATTGGTGTTAGTGGGGTATTGAAGTGTCCTACTATCAATGTTTGGGGATCAATGTGTGATTTAAGCTTTAGTAGTGTTTCTTTTATGAATGAGGGTGCCTTTGTATTTGGGGCATAAATATTCAGAACTGAGATGTCATCGTGGTTGATTTTCCCTTTAATAAGTATGAAGTGTCCATCCCCATCACTTTTAATTGTTTTTCATTGAAAGTATATTTTATTGGATAAAAGAATGGCTACTCCTGTTTGCTTCTTGGCTCCATTTGCTTGGAATACTTTTTTTCCAGCCCTTTACCTTGAGTTAATGTCTATCTTTGTTGCTGAGGTATGTTTCTTGTATGTAGGAGAAGGATGGATCCTATTTTTAATCCATTATGTTAGCCTGTGCCTTTTTATTGGGGAATTGAGTCCATTGATATTGAGAGATATTAGTGACCAATGACTGCTATCATTTTTATTTTAGTGATGGTAGTGTGTTTGAGTGCATGCTTACCTTCTTTTTTTTGGAGATTATTTATTTCCTGTGTTTTCCTGGGTATAGTTATCCTCCTTGGGCTGGAGTTTTCCCTCCTAGAACCTTCTGTAGAGATGGGTTTGTAGATAGGTACTGTTCAAATTTGGTTTTGTCATGGATGGAATATCTTGTATTCTTCATCTATGGTGATTGAAAGTTTTGCTGAGTATAGTATAATAATTTGGGCTGACATCTGTGATCTCATAGTGCCTGTAAGATATCTGCCCAGGTCCTTCTTTAAGAGTGTCTGTTGAGAAGTCTGGTGTAGTTCTGTTAGGTCTGTCTTTGTAAGTTACCTGCCATTTTTCCTTTGCGGCTTTTAATATTATGTCCTTGTTCTGTACATTCTATGTTTTGATTATTATGTGGTAGGAGGAATTTCTTTTTTGGTCCATTCTATTTGATGTTCTGTAAACTTCTTGTATGTTAATAACAATCTCTTTCTTTTGGTTGGAGAAGTTTTCTTCTATGATATTGTTGAAAATATTTTCTGGGCTTTGGAGCTGGGGGTTCTTCTACTTGTATTATTCTTATGTTTGGTCTTTTCATGGTGTCCCAGATTTCTTGAATGTTTTGTGTCGGGAAGTTTTTAGGTTTAACATTTTCTTTGACCGATGTATCAATTTCTTCAATTATATCTTCTAGGCCTGAGATTCTTTCTTCCATCTCTTGTATTCTGTTGGTGATACTTGTGTCTATAGTTCCTTCTCTCTTTACCAGGTTTTCTATTTCTAGGATTGCCTCAGTTTGTGTTTTCTTTATTGTTTCTATTTCCATTTTCAGATCTTGTACCTTCTTCTCCTGTTTGAATTTTTTCTCCTGTATTTCTTGAAAGAATTTATTAATTTCCTTCATCTGTTTGATTGTATTTTCTTGTATTTCTCTCAAGGATTTATTCATGTCCTCTTTTAAGGTCTCTGTCATCTTCATAACATCAGATTAAAGGTCATTTTCTTGCACTTCATGTGTGTTAGGTCATCCAGGGTTTGCTATGGTATGCTAGCTGGGTGCTAGTGGTCCTGTATGGCTGTGAGATTTTTTGCTTATGTTTCTACACTGTTCTTTAGCCATCTGGTTGTTGGTTGTGTTGGTGGGCTAGTGGTCCCTGATGGTAGTAGCTCTCTGGGATTGTAGATAGAACTGGTAGGCCAGGATGGCACTGGACATCTGGTTTTCCTGAGTGGCAACCAGTCTCCTGGTGTTTCCTGATGACCAGGTGGATCTGGTGGCCCCAGATGTCTGCCTATGCCTTGTCATCCCAGATGGCCCCCTGGGTCTGGGTTTGCTGGCTGATATTGTACCTGTTGGTGAAAATGGCTGCCTGGGATTGGGGTTGCAAGCAGAGATCAGACCTGATGGTCCAAGATGGCTGCATAGAGATCCACAATTTCCCTTGTAAGACTGACAGGGAGGCTTCCAAGATGGTGGTGATCAACACTAGCATTATCTGAGTGATGGGAAAACCAGGAAGTCACTGCAGAGCTATATTGAAGCTGTGCAGCTGTCTGGATTCACTTGGAGAAACCTGGGACTGGCTAAGTCCCTGTGTGGGGCATTTAGGCAACTTTTAAGCCATTGGAGAGGCCAGCCACAGGAACACAAGATCACTCATCATTTCTGGAGGACCTCTTCAGTCTAAGTGAGGTGGGCCCCAGACTGCCTTAACCACCTGAAAAAGGCCATTTGCTTCCTGAGTCTCCAGCTCTCATGCTGTTGATTCTGCCTCCATGAGAGGACCAGCAGGGCAGTGGGTCCATGGGAACAGTGAGATCAGCAAGAGATTCTTTCTGGGGATTCCAACATGGTAGTGACCATTTCACAAATTGCCGGATTAGTGGGTGGTTGAGCTTAGGTGCAATGGAGCTGTCCTGAGTCTCTGCGCTGTTGGCAGGTGGACATGGACTTCATCTCTGTTCCACTCTGTGAGTGATCCACTCCCTGTAGATGAGCATTCAGGATGCAGCATTAGGAACTTGGACCTGGACACAGTGGAACATTCAAGTGTCCAAGCAAGACAGGTTGTCCTGGTACATAGTGCTTCCTGCAGAGAAGTGCAAGCTGCCTCTGTGACTCCTGGACAACTATAGGGATAGACTACACCCACAGTAGACTACACCTCCACTGAGGCTGCAAGGAACAGTCTGACACAGGCCTACAGATATGGAGAGGGGACATCTTGCTGGCTCTAGTCTTTAGTCTGTGTCTCTGATGGCCTCACTAGAAAGACTGGCCATATCTCAGGATCCTGCAACCAGAAGAAACTCATCCCACCCCAATCCCTGACCTGAGAGCCCGGTTGGGACACAGCAGGAAGGTGTGAGTTGCAGGTGAGATCTAGCCTACAACACAAAGCCACATCCATGCACCATCCTGTGGAAGGCTACATGTCACCAAGATAATACACCCTCCAATCAAAAACTCTTTCCTTGACTCTAAGTCCAGGAGGCACCAGAAAATATCATCCAACAACAAACAGGCAGATGGGTAAAGGTCACTAAAAGAAAAAACAAAAACAAAAAAAAAAATCAGGGGAAAATGACACCAACAAAACCCAGTTATCCCAGTACAGCAAGTAATGACCATCCTAACACAGCTGAAACACAAGAAAATGGAGACAAATATATAATTATGAAAATGGTAGAGGCCTTAAAACAAGAAAATGAATCCCTTAAACAATTTAAGGAAATCATAATCCAACTGATGGAAGTAATGGAGAAATCTATTCAAGAAATCCAGGAAAACATTAAAAAACAGGATAAGGAAAGAGACAAAACCATTAAGGAAATACAGGCAAAGACAGTCAAGCTGCAGAAGGAAATGAATAAAACAGTCCTTTAGAAATTGAAGTAATAAAGAAAATTCAAGCAGAAACAATCCTGGATGTGGAAAATCTAGGAAAGGGAACAGAATCTACAGACACAATAATCTTCAATAGGATACACAAGATGGAAGACAGAATCTCAGGCATGGAAGTCTTAATAAAAAAAAGATTCATAAGCCACAGAAAGTGAGAAGACTAAGACTAAAAAAAAATTCCTCACTCAAAAAATCGAAGAAATCAAGGACTCAATGAAAAGATGGAACCAAAGAATCATAGGAATAGAAGAAAAAGAAGACTGTCTACTCCAAGGATCAGAAAATATTTTTAACAAAATCATTGAAGAAAAATTTCCAAACGTAAAGAAAGAGATGGTAACAAACATTCAGGAGGCTCACAGAATAGCAAATAGATTAGATCAGGAAAGTAATCCTCCTGCCACATAATAATCCAAACATTAAATAAACTGAACAATAAAAGATTGTTAAACAGTTCCAAGAGAAAAGGGCTAAATAACATATAAAGCCACACCCATCAGAATCAGATCTGACTTCTTTCCAGAAATTCTGAATTCTGGAAGGGCCTGCACAGATGTTTTGCAGGCCCTAAGAAACCACAGAGCTCTATACCCAGAAAAGCTTTCAATCACCATATATGTAGAAAACAAGACGTTCCTGAAAAAGCATTTAAATGATATTTGTCCACAAACCCAGCCCTACAGAAGATCTTTGAAGGAAATCTTCAACCCAGAGAAGATATCTACACTCAAAAAATAACACAGGAAGGGCTGGAGAGATGGCTCAGCGGTTAAGAGCACTGACTGTTCTTCCACAGGTCATGAGTTCAATTCCCAGCAACCACATGGTGGGTCACAACCATCCACAATGAAATCTGGTGCCCTCTTCTGACCTGCAGATATATCTGCAGACAGAACATTGTATACATAATAAATAAATAAATCTTAAAAAAATAACACAGAAAACAAGTAATCCTACTGCAGCAAAACCAAAAGAAAAACACAAACACACTACCTCCACCTACATCAAAAGAACTAGGCATAACAATCAATGATCATTAATATCTCTCAACATCAATGGACTTAATACCCCAATAAAAAGATACAGGCTTACAGAACCGATTCATAAACAAGATCCATCATTATGTGGCATACAAGAAATGCACCTCACCAGCAAAGATAGACTTTGTCTCACAGTAAAGGCTGGGAAAACGTTTTCCAAGCAAATGATGAGAAGAAGCAAGCTGGAGTAGCCATCTTAATAACAAATAAAATAGTCCTTCAACCAAAATTAATCAAAAAGTACACTATATACTCATCAAAGGAAAAATTCACCAAGAACATCTTGATACTGAACATCTATGCCCCAAATACTAGGGCACCCACATTTGTAAAAAGAAACATTACCAAAGCTTAAAGTACATATTGTCCCCCATACATTAATAGTGGGAGATTTTAACACCCCTTTCACACCAATGGACAAGTCATCAAGACATAAACTAAACAGAAACCATGAAACTAAGAGATCATGAACCAAATTAACCTAACAGATATCTACAGACCATTTCACCCAAACACAAAAGAATATACCTTCTTCTCAGCAACTCACAGAACATTCTCCCAAACTGACCAGATACTTGGTCACAAAGTAAGCCTTAACCAATACAGGAAAATTAAAATAACCCCTTGTGTCTTATTGGATTACCATGATATAAAGCTGGACTTCAACAAAAACAGAAATAACAAAAAGCATATACACTCATGGAAACTGAACAATGATCTACTCAATGTCCACTGGATCAAGGAACAAATAAAGAAAGAAATCAAAGATATCCTAACATTCAATGAAAATGAAGGCAAAACATACCCAAACTTATGGGGCATAATAAAAGCAGTGCGAAGAGGATCGTTTACAGCACTAAAAGGCTTCAAAATGAAATTGGAAACATATTATATTAGCAACTTATCAGAACAACTAAAACCTCTAGAAAAAATGAAACAAACACTCTCAAGAGGAGCAGATGGCAGGAAATCATCAAACTCAGGGCTGAAATCAATAACTTAGAAGCAAAAAGAATAATATAAAGAATCGACAAAACTAAGAGCTGGCTCTTTGAGAAATCAACAAATAGACAAACCTTTAGCCAAACTAACTAAAAGATCGAGATAAAATATTAATATCAACAAAATCAGAAATGAAATGGAGTAAATAATAACAGACACTGAGGAAATCCAAGGAATTATAAGGTCTTACTTCTAAAACCTATACTCCACTGTAAGGAGTTAGATTAATTAAATTAGATTTAGAAAATATCTAGGGGTTTCTGATACAGTCTCTTAATTCGGGGCATAAAGATCAACCTGGCTATGAGCTATTAGCTTATCAGCTTATGGAAAAACAAGGATGATGTCAGGTGAAAACAAACAGGAGACTTAATGGCCTGAAAAACAAGGTTGAAGCCAGGTAAAACAGGAAAGATTTAATGGAATAAGAAAGAAAGTATTTGGCCTGGAATTGTTTTCAGCTGCTAAGTGGGCAGAGCCCAAATTAAGCTGAAACAAGTGGAACAAGGAGAGATCCTATTTAAGGACAAGTGGATGAACCCTGGAGAGCCCCATCCTAGAGGCCCCCCATGCTAGGGAGCTCTGATTCCAGCGAGTCCTGATGGAGAAAGTGCTGGTGAACTGATGGCCAGATATCCCCGAGGCAGAAAGAAGCTGGTGAGCAAAGAAAGCCTCAGCAAGACAGCAAAAGGCCAAGGACTAAACCCTGTGGCTCAACTTTTGCCTAGAGGGCTTTGACCTGTCTGAACAGTGGCCTGAACAAAACTGTGGCCGGCTTTAAGGACTGAGGCAGAGTAGCAAAGTTGCTGATTCGAAGGAAATAAGTTGGCCTACATCTATGGCTGGGGTCTCCCAGAGAGAAGAAAACCTCAAGCCTTATTTAAGGTGAGACTGCAATAGCTAATTTACCCCAATGAATCTACATCTGACATATTCCAGAAAAAAGACTGCTAAGTGCATTAAAGGGTCTACCACAGAGATTGTGTTCCTGACAACTGAGGACCTGCCCCAGAGACTGTAAACTTCTAAAAGGTTAGGAAAAAAGTTATAATAACTATCAATATGTTTAGTGGTTAAGTTAAAGGGGTTGTAGGAATTTGTAGGATGAGTAGTTAAGTGTTTATATTTTTATAAGTGAATAGTTATCAATAAATAAATATTTAATAATTTTAAAAAGTTTGGTTACACTCCACAAAATTAGAAAACATATGTGAAATGGACAATTTTCTCAATAGATTCCAAGTACCAAGGTTAAATTAGTATCAGGTAAACAAATGAGACAGTCCTACAACCCCTAAGGAAATATAAGTAGTCACTAAATTATCCTATGAAAAAAGTCCAGGGCCAGAAGGTTTTAGCACAGAATTCTTCCAGACCTTCAATGAAGTGTCACTACCAATACTTCTCCAATTATTCCACAAAATGGAAACAGAAGGAACACTGCGAAACTCATTCTATGAGGCCACAGTCACCTTGATACCTAAAACACAGAAAGACTCAACAAATAGAGGGTATTTCAGACCAATGTCTCTTATGAACATCAATGCAAAAATACTCAATAAAATACTTGCAAACAAAATCTAAGAACATATCAAAGGTATCATGCATCCTAATGAAGTAGGCTTCACCCCAGGGATGCAGGTACGTTCCATCATGAAACTCCATCCACATAATCCACCATATAAACAACCTGAAAAAAAAAAAACCACACATGATCATCTCACTAGATGCTGAAAAAGCATTTTACAAAATCTGACATCCTTTCATATTAAAAGTCTTGTAGAGATCAGGCATACTAGGAACCTACCTAAACACAATAAAAGCAATATACAGCAAGCTTGTAGCCAACTTAAATCATTTCCACAAAATCAGGGACAAGGTAAGGCTGCCCACTTTCTCCATATCTTTTCAACATAGTACTGAAGTTCAACTTAGAGCAATAAGACCACTAAAGGAGACCAAGAGGATACAAATTTTAAAGGAAGAAGTCAAGTTATCCCTATTTGCAGATGATATGATAATATGCATAAGTGACCCCAAAAATGTTTACAGAGAATTTCTATAGCTGATAAACACCTTTATCAATGTGGCTGGTTATAAAATTAATTAAAAACATCAGTAGTCCTTCTTTACACAAAAGATAAATGGGACAAGAAAGAAATTAGGGGAACAACATCCTTTACAATAGCCACAAATAATATAAAATACCTGGGGGTAACTCTAATTAAGTAAGTGAAATTCCTGTATGACAAGAACTTCGAGTCTCTGGAGAAAGAAGTGAAGAAGATATCAGAAGGTGGAAAGACCTCCCATGTTCATTGATAGATAGGATCAACAAAGTAAAAATGACCATCCTACCAAATGCAATATACAAATTCAATGCAATTCCTATCAAAACACCAACACAATTCTTTACAGACTATGAATGAACAGTTTTCAAGTTCATATGGAAAAATAAAAATCTCAGAATAGGTTAAACAACACTGTACAATAAAAGAACTTCTAGAAGTATCACCATCCCTGATTTCAAGATGTACTACAGAGTAGTAGGAATAAAAAAACAGCATGGTATTGGAATGCAAACAGACAAGTTGATCAATGGAATTGAATGGAAGACCCAGAAATAAATCCATAAGCCTGAATTCACTTGATTTTTGACAAAGAAGCCAATACCATACAGGTTTTGGAAAAAGGACAGCATCTTCAACAAATGATACTGGTCTAACTGGATGTCTACACGTAGAAGAATGAAAGTTGACCCATATTTATCACCCTGCAGAAAACTCAAGTCCAAGTAGTATGTCTAACATAAAAGCAAACACACTAAATCTAATAGATTACAAAATAAGGAAAAGCCTCAAACTCATTGGCACAGCAGACAACATCCTGAACAGAACACCAATATCTCAGGCCCTAAGACAACAATCAATAAATGGTACGATATGAAACTGAAAATCTTCTGTAAGACAA
Source organism: Lophiomys imhausi (assembly GCA_907164525.1). Taxonomy (NCBI): domain Eukaryota; kingdom Metazoa; phylum Chordata; class Mammalia; order Rodentia; family Muridae; genus Lophiomys; species Lophiomys imhausi. Next base: position 3,204,899 of record CAJQZJ010000072.1, read on the forward strand.
AGGACCCTGTCATTAGAATAAAACAGCAGCATATGGATTGGGAAAAGGTTTTCACCAACCCCACATTTGACAGAGGGATTATATCCAAAATATAGAAAGAACACAAGAAATTAAACACCAACAAACCTAATAATCCAATAAAAAATTGAGTACAGAGCTATACTGAGAATTTAAAACAGAGATATCATTAATGGCAGAGAAGTACCAGAAGAAATGTTCCACATCCTTAGTCATCTTGGAAATGCAAATCAAAACGACTCTGAGATTCCATCTTACACACATCAGAATGGGTAAGATAAAAAAGTCACATGGCAATACAGGCTAGCGAGGATGTGGAGAAAAGAGAACTATCATCCATTGCTTGTGGGAATGCAAACTTTTACAGCCACTTTGGAAATCAATCTGGTGATATCTCAGAAAAATAGGGATATTTCTTCCTCAAGACCCAGCCATACTACTCCTGGGCATATACCCCAAGAATTATCCACTAAAGCACAAGGATATAGGCTCATCTATGTTCACAGCACCTTTACTCGTAATAGCCAGAAACTGGAAACAACCCAGATGTCCTTCAACTGAAGAATGGATTAAAAGAAAAAAAGTTATGGTACATTTACACAATGGAATATTACTCAGCTATCAAAAACAAAGAAGTCATGCAATTTGCAACTAAATGGATTGAACTAGAATAGCTCATCCTGAGTGAGCTAAGCCAGATCCAGAAGGATACACATGGCATATACTCACTTAAACTTGATATTAGCCATATAATACAGTATATTTCTTTCTACAACACAGAGACCCAAAGAGACAGCAACCTTGCATAACTATCCTGTGAGAAACTCTACCCAGCAACAGATAGAAACAGATGCTGAGACACACAGCTAAACATTTTGTGGAGCTCTAGGATTTGCATGTAAGAGAGGAAGGAGGAATAATAAGACCTTGAGGGGTCAAGAACAACACATGAAGATCAACAAAACCAATCAACCTAGGCCCCTAGAGGTTATAGAAATTGAAATACTACCTCCTCCCGGAGAAAAGCATATATAGACTAGACCTAGTTCTCTACACATATATACATGATAGGCAAATTTGTCTTTATACAGATCCCTTAACAAGTGGAGTGAGGGGACTTACATTTGTCATGAACTCTATTGCCTATTTGTGGAACACCTTATCCTAGCTGGACTTTGATATTGGGCCCCAGTGGAAGAGGAAGATTATAGCCCTCATGTTATTGATGAACTGAGGCAGTCAATATGTGAGTGTTCCCCTCATCCAATGAGAAGGAAAGGCGATAGAGGGTGAAGAGGGTGGGAGGGTGGGGCCAGGGGGAAGAATGGAGGGGATTGCAATCGAGATGTAACTTCAACAATAATAATAATAAAAGACTTTCAGTGAATAGGGTATTTGTGATTTGTTTGAACTTTTCAGATTACCACTTAAGGATCTCTTTTGACTACTCCTGAGCTGCTACCCATTTGGTTATAAAACTTGTCTTGAAGAAAATAATCGGTGTTTTGAACACCTTTTATAGAAGCTCCAACTTAAGGCTATTTTACTATCTCTAAGGAAAGCTATAAAAATCAAGGTCTAGGTACAGAAGATATAACTTTTTCTTTTCTATCTACCATCAACATCCTTAGAGAAGTCCTACAATTGCAAGGCTGCTACAACCATTCATTCTTCAGTTTTAACAAATTCCCTCTAAGCTTCTATGTTTAACTTTTCTTTCTTTCTTTCTTTCTTTCTTTCTTTCTTTCTTTCTTTCTTT
>CAJQZJ010000072.1:3213523-3225194 GCA_907164525.1 Lophiomys imhausi
TGTGTGTGTGTGTGTGTGTGTGTGTGTGTGTGTGTGTGTGTGTGTGTATTTACACATGTGTTCATGTACCTGAGAGAACAGAGGTGAGTATCAGATCCCCTGGAGGTGGAGTTCCAAGTACTTGTGGGCTGCTTTATGTAGGTGCTGGGAATCAAACTTGTGTCCTCTGCAGGAACAGTGAACATTCTTAACTGCTGAGCTATCTTCCGATGTCCCAGAAGAAAAGTTCTCTAATGAGAAAAATATAGGCTGAATTATTCCTTTAGGGCTAGGCACAGTGAAATCCAGAGCTTCCAGTGCAATTGGAAGAAGGGGCTCTAGCTTTATATACAGTTAGTGTGAGATAGCTGCTATTCTTCGAAGTGCAAAATATTGTGCTTTTCATGGTTCCTCCTATGTCTTGGGAATGCTGCAGAGAGACTAAGGTATTATTAACTCATATCCTCTGCTGTGAGCAATGAGTGTGCACACTGTGTTTTCATGGGCCAGTGGTCTCTACTGAGCAAAGATGACTACTTTGTGTTGAACTCTGTACATACCAACCTCTTATTTTATTTGTTCTCCTTATCTTGGCACAGTCATTAGTATACTTTGAAGTTATGACATCCACAAAATGGGCTTGTGTGCAACCCTAAAAGCAGTTTCTTTGGACAATTTTCTTTGGACTTCCTTATCATTTTCCCTCTTTCCATACCATTTTATGTCAAATATTTGCTTATGTTGCAGCTGATAAATTATCATTTGTTAAATGATTCTTTCTTTAAAAAAGATTGCTGTGAATCTGAAGCTATTTTGTTGTATTTGGAGTCAGAAAACATGAAGAAATATCATCTTGAGAGTAGAACAACAAAGCACATTTTATTTACGTTTTTCTTTTGTTTAAATAGGATTATAGACTCTGAGTCTAATATTGATTCTGACAACTCAAAGACAATTGCTTCTGTGGGATTCTATGAACCTTTTTGTCCTTGAGCTCCTATTAGCTAAGTCTTCCACTCCTGCTAGATAAGCCTTTGGATTTTGTGATCTTACTATGTCATATCTATTCCTCCTGGCTGCTGGGTGTTCACAATCCACTAGTTGGCAAACTGAATCAGTGCTCCTTATGGATTGAATTACATGCACCATGAGAATACTGAAATCTTCAAATGTGGCTCCTGCCCCCTAGGAACTCATATCCTTTCTGTAGGGATGTCTGCATTTTATGCCAAGGTGTTTCTTATCCTGTAATGGATATATAGAAATCCAATTATAAATTATATAGTGTTCTTATGAAAATTTTTCTATATAAGATTGCTTAAAAATAAATAAGAATCTTGAAAAAAGAAAAAATTTTCAAATGTTCTGGTTCCTTTTGCTATGTATGTGTTCTTCATTGACCATAAAAGTGTCCTAACAAATATGTTCATTTTGATGCCTAACTTTTAGATGATTTTATATATAAACTTGTCATCCTTGTGCAGTATATGCCTTACATAGCTATGCATATGTGCTCTGCTGGTTTTAGGGCTGCTATCAAATCTCTGTCACCACAATAATTGTGGAGATTAATATCTTTAAAATTAATTTTTATAACATACATAAAAATTGGTTTTAGGAGGAATGTTTAAAGAGAGAAAATAAAGATAACATTATTATAAATAATGAAGAGGCAAAGTCCATTGGAGGTAGGGTTTGAAACTCAAAAGCCTACTGTAGGCACAAAGGTAGTAAGTAAAGATAGTCAGTGAGGGAATGGTGAGATGACTTAGGGAATCTGAGATTGAGTTTTCAGAATCCATATAAAAATCTGATGCAATGGTTCTTGCTATATCCCAGTACTGGGGAAACAGTGTATCTAGCTCCTCCCAAAGCAGTACAAATAACTGAAGCTCATTGGGTGAGCCTGTGTAGGACATTTAATATAAAAAAAATAGCAATACTTGTGGCAGGTAAAGAAATGGAGGTTGGTTGTAATGAGAGATAGGTAGTGTCCTTGGCTATGATAAAGTGAAGTGAGCTGAAATTAGAATGTTAGGAAGCTTGGTCATCATGTAGATCCCCTAGCAAGTGGAGTGGAGATTGTCCCTGACAAGACTCTATTGCCTGTTTATGGACAAGGCAGCCCTAGCTGAGCTGCCTTATCTGGCCTCAGTGTAAAAAGATGCTCTTAGTCTGGATGTGACTTGAAGAGTGGGGTTAGATTGATAAGTTAAATTTCTCTTTTCTGAGGGAAAGAGGAGTGGGAAAGGGGAGAAAGGGGAGGAGGGTAGGAACAGGTGAAGAGGAGGGAGGGGGATGCAATCGGGATGTAAAATGAGTAAATAAATTAAAAAAAAATGTGTTCTTTGTGGAAAATTATCCCTAAAACTGTATTTACTTCCTAAATGACAATTGGGTTGTTACTGAGAGGATTGTCTGCCAGTTAGGATATGTGTAAAGTTGCAGATAAAAGAAGTTCCAGATGAATAATGTGCCAATAATTTTCTATCATAGTCTTTCTATCTGAACCTTACCCCTACTCTTGGCTATAGAGGAAGACAATGACACATGTGAAGGTTTCTGTATCCTCTGCAGCAGTCCAAGTAAGTTTTGAATGTGTCTAGTATTATACTTATCCTAATTTTAGATCTAGTCCTTTAGCAGTCTGTACTGAGACACCTTTAGAATGTAGCTTTTCTTAATTGTTGATGATTAGGCTAGTTGGTCATCTTTTAAGTAGCTAGATAATCCTTTAACTGACATGCAAACTTCCACAGAGTTGCCTGTCTCTTGCTCTTTTCCTCAGGCACTCTTCTCTCATATGATTATCTTCAGTGTTGTTATATTCTCAACTAGTCTTTGTGCACTGTTGTTAGATGGATAACCTTTGTTTTGTAACTTTTGAATTTCACCAAAAAGTGACATAGCTTGAAACTATGCACTGTAAAGTTTTAGCATGCCTATAACAGTGCAGGCATACACACAGAATTTACAGGAAATGTTTACATTACATTACAATGCATGAATGACACAAATGATGGTGTTTGAATCCTTTATTACTTGAAGGTTTATGTTTTTTCTTAATGCTTGAACTTTCAAACTTTCTTAAATGCTTTGTTGCTTCAGGTTACATCTCCATCATATTGTCCTCTTTCCTCCCTTCCCAGCCCTGCCCTCCCACCCTCTACCCCCTAACCCTTCCATTCCACTCCTCTGGAGTGGACTGTCCCTACATAACAGTCCCTCGTCCCAGTTCAGCAGTCATATGAGGGCCAAGAGCCTCCTCATACACTGGGGGCCTACAAGGCAGTACCACCAGTGAAAAGTGTCTCATTGCGAGGGAGAGAAAACTAAAAAACAAACAAACAAACAAAAAAAGTCTATGTCCATGTTCCCTTTGGGGCATTGGTGGTAGTAGAGATATCCTGTACTATATAACTAAAATCCTGCTATAAGTGAATAGATGCCATGTGCATCCTTCTGAGTCTGGGTTAGCTCACTCAGGATGAGCTTCTCTAGTTCCATCCACTTGGCTGAAAATTGCATACTTCCATTGTTTCTGATAGCTGGGTAATATTCCATTGTGTGCATGTACCACAGTTTTTTAACCCATTTTTCGGTTGAGGGACATCTGGGTTGTTTCCAGTTTCTAGCTATTACAAATAAGGCTACTATAAACATAGATGAGGAAACTTCCTTGTGATTAGGTGAGTTGTGATTTGGGAGTATACCCAGAACAGGTATGGCTGGGTCCTTAGGCAAAGCTATTCCAAGTTTTCTAAGATATCGCCATAGCCATACTGACCTCCATAGTGGTTGCACAAGCCTGCACTCCCACCAGCAATGGAGGACGGTTCCCCGTTCTCCACACCCTTGCCAGCATGTGCTGTCATTTGAGCTTTTGATCTTAGCCATTCTGACAAGTGTGAGATGGAATCTCAGAGTCGTCTTGAGTTACATTTCTCTGATGATTAAGGATACTGAGCATTTCTTCAAGTGTCTCTTGGCCTTTAGATATTCCTCCTTTGTGAATTCTCTGTTTAGCTCTTTTCCCCATTTTTTAATTGGATTATTTGGTTTCTTGGCATTTAATTTCTTGATTTCTTTGTAAATTATGGGTATTAGCCCTCTGTCAGATGTAGGGTTGGTGAAGATTTTCTCCCAGTCTGTAGGCTGCTGTTTTGTTCGAATGACAGTGTCTTTTGTCTTACAAAAGATTTTCAGTTTCATGAGGTCTCATTATTGATTGTTGGTCTCAGGTCCTGAACTGTTGGTGTTCTGTTCAGGAAGTTGTCACCTGTGCCAATTAGTTCGAGGGTTTTTCCCACTTTTTCTTCTAGTAGATTTAGTGTGACCAGCCTTATGTTAAGGTCTTTGATCTACTTGGACTTAGGTTTTGTACAAGGTGATAAGTATGTATTGTCCTAAGTGGTGGTTTTTTTTTAACATTGTTTAACTCAACTATTGTGACTTAAAACTTAACATTTCTTAATTTGTGGTATAAAATCAGTGCATCTTGTGTTAACTAATAAGGGAATAAGAGAGGAAAGTAAACAAAGATATTTTCTTGGTACACATACTTACACACTCAGAAGGATTAATGGAAAAATGAAGAGGGAATGGTGATTACCATCTTAATCTCTATTTTTGTAACTGTGGTTATACGTAGTATTTATACTACCTTTTTTCTTCTACCCATTTTGTATTCCCATTGCCTACAGCAATCACATCAGCATTTTGTTGTGTTTTACCTGGTGGACTGACCCAAACCTTTACTCTGAAGGTCTGGGCTATTTGTCATCCTGTGCCATGTGATTATTCAATGATCTTAGTCTGGGGCATGGTACCATTAAAGATGTCATTAGGGATCCTTTGCAATCAGGACCCACATCCCTTACTTCCACTGTGAAGGGAAATAGCGTATTTTGTATTAGTAATCCCATGGGGGCCCCAGAGTGTTCTAGGATTAATCTAACTCCTACTATAATTGAGTTGTAGCTGTATCTCCTAGGGGAGGCCTTCTTCTTCTGGAACTAAGACCTCTAGGCCATCATAATATAGCTTCAAGAACAGGAAAGCAAAATGTTTGTTGCCAAGTACGTTATGGCATGTAAAGCCACTTCTGTTTCACCACAATTCCTGGACTACTAAATCACAGTGATTGGGAGAAGCAGAACTTTCCATTTGACACTGATTCATATATATATAATTATATGTAATTATATATATATATATATATATATAATTACAGAGAACCTAACCCTGTCCTACAAAATATTGTCATCTTTTTGCATTGTAACTGAAGCTTTAAAAGGCCACTTCACTGTTTTATTGATAGTTCTTCAGTGTGACTGATAAAATGCTAAAATCTACCCAACCCAAAAGCAGAGACTAATTTTTGTACTTCTATTGCTGTTGAGATATTTCCTTCATCATAAGCAGTGCTGTGTGGGCCATCATAATGATAGGTCAGTCATTTTTAAAAAAAGACATCACCTCTAGATGCCTTTTAAACTATACATTTATTTATGTAATTTTAAGTGTATGAGTTCTCTGTCTATATTGATACCTACCTGCTAGAAGAGGACATTACACCCCTTTACAGATGGTTGTGAGTTACCATGTAGTTGCTGAGAATTGAACTCAGGACCTCTGGAAGAGCAGCCAATGTTCTTAACAGCTGAGCCATCTCACCAACCTGATAATTTAGTCATTTTATCAATCCATGTGATTAAAATTTTGTCAGAAGTATTACATGGAGAGAACGCAAATACATACCCTGAATGTCTATTCAAATAAGGGCACATCGCTGGTATTCTTATGATGAAAGCACTTTAACATAATCTATCCAGCACCAGATAGCTTGCAAACCACCCCAACTAATAGTATATGAAGGAATTAACTGACGTTGGAGCGGTAAAAGCAGGTCCTGTACTAGCTGCTGCAATGGGTTCCCTCATCACAGAAGACTAGACTGCCTGCTGTGAGGCGTGTCTAAAAGTACTATTGTTTCAACCTTTTCTCTGAGACATTATGCATTTGATTTTTGCATAACTAGTGTTCTTGGTAGTGCAAATGATCCATGAAGTAAGTACTGATTTTTTTCTGTCACAGTGCAAAATTGTGCAAGGATAGAGAAATAGCTACACTGAACAAACCTTTTCCAAGTCAGTATTGGGGAAAATAACTCCATTAGAAGTACTAAATGAGGATTATAATGAGATATCCAAAGTCTTGCCAAGTGAATTTAATCACTTTCTGATCCCAACAGCCACACAATTCAACTCTTTCTTAGCATAATTAAGCAATTGACAATAAGGATACTATTCTAAGACATTGTAATGAGATGCTGAGGAGCTTGAAATCAGCTGGAGGGGAATTCCTATTAAATATTTATTAGATATGCAAGTTCTTTAATAGTTAGAAAAAATAGAAAAGGAAATTTAGTTAAGTGAGGTCCATTTCTTTTGAAATTAAACTGTTAAAAACAGAAAGAAAGAAAAAGCCAGAAGCTGCTGCGTCACTATGTACAGGAAACTTCATCTTTCTAACCTGAAGGTTTGGCTAGACTCTGTAGCTATAAAATTGCTAGGTGAGAAGAAGTCATTATGAAAGAGACTTGGAGTTTTCTGGCTAGGTAATAAAGAAGGAAAGAAATAGTGAGGTAGTGGGTTGGAGGTTCATGTGAGATTTGCAGTCTCCATAGACACTCGTGAAATTTGAGTTACAAATATAGGTAGAGGTGTGTGTGTGTGTGTGTGTGTGTGTGTGTGTGTGTGTGTGTGTGTGTGTGTGTTTAAACTCACACTGTACTTTTATGTACCTACATTCTCCTGTACTTTATAAGCCAGGAGTAGTAGTTCATGCCTGTAGCCTCAGCTAACCCCAGATGATTTGGTAGAACAATTGTTTGAACCCAGGAGTTGAAGACCACCCTAGGCAGCATGGTCAGACCTCATTCCTCTTCTGAAAACAAAATACAAATGGAAACTTCTAACAACCAGATCTTATTCATTGTCTATTCTCTTCATTCAAATGTTTCTGGTATTTTTTATAAGTTTATTTATTTATTTATTTTACATCCTAGTCATAGCCACCTTTGTTCTTCCCTCCCTCCCCTACTCTGAGTTCCATCCTCCTACCCCATTCCCCCATCCCCCTTCTCCTTCTCCTCAGAAAAGAGGAGCCCCCACCTTCTGTGCCATCCCACACCAGCACATCAAGTCACATCATGGCTAAGCCCCTCCTCTTCTACTGATTCCAGATACTGAAGCCCTGTTAGGGGGAATAATCCAAAAGCAGGTGTCAAAGTCCATGTCAGAGACAGACCCCACTCTACTTGCTAAGGGACCCACATACAAACATGATGCCCATTGGTGACATATGTGTAAGGGGCATAGGTACAGTTGCTTTTTGTGTTCTTAGATCAAATCCTTTTATTTATCATAATATTTTTATTGATTATTTGGGAATTTCATATGATGTACCCAAATCATCCTTTACTTCCCAGTCCTCCAAAGTCTGAACCCCTTCCCTTGTGGCCTTTCCTAAAATACATTTTTTTTTAAAAAAAATCCAATTTATGTTGTCCATATAAGTCATTGGAACATGATCAAACTCCCAGTGGCTAGCCCCTTAAGGAAAACTGAGTCCTTTCTCCCACCCCCACAAGTAGCAAGTAGCCATCTATTGTAGAAGCTACACTTCAGCATCCTTGACTTCCTGTCTAGGCTGTTACTTTTTTTTGAGAGGTGTACAGGTTGTTGTAGAAACCTTCTAGGTCATCTTCTCTCACCTGTGAGTGTGCAATCGTCAATACCACCTCAGAAGAAACTTCCTTGTCCTATACAGTCAAAAGGAACACAAATCATGGACTTCCACATAGTATCTGGAAATAACATGGAACAGCATTAGCATGTGCTATGGGCCTCAGCATGATCTCCAGTGGCAGTATGGACTGTAGACACCAATATGATCCCTAGCAACACCCCAGCCCATGGACATCAACATGGCTTCAGGCAGCAGGACAGACATCTATGTTGCTTTTGGTGTTAACATAGGCCATGGACATCAGCTCACTTCCCAGATGCAGTCCCCAGTAGCAGCATAGACCACAGGCATCAACATGGCCTCAGGTAACAGCACAGGCTCCTTACATCTGCATGGCCTCCCTTACACCAAATTCTTAACAGTTACTAAATGGCCTTTTGGCCCAGCTTAGGCTCACCTTAGGCCACTCATCCTTTTTCTCTCTGTTCTTCATGTACTTAGGCTGTCTTTCAATTTCTCAGAAGGCATGTATTCCTTTGTGACTTTAGGGCTTTCATTGAACATAGCCCTTTCATATGGAATATACTTCCTTTTTGATTTAAAAATCTATTTGATATTTATTGATTCTTTAAAGTGTTCCTCATATATCATACTCTCATACTACTGTGTGCTTCTTCTTTGGAGTGCTTATAATCAGTGTAGCCATGTGTTTCATTGGATAAGTCTTTTTTTGCATTTTTAAAAATGTATTTATTATGTATACATTCTATATTTTAGTACATATACCCACACAACAGAAGAGGCTGCCAGATCCCATTATAGATGGTTGTGAGCCACCATGTGGTTGCTTTGAATTGAACTCAGGACCTCTGGAAGAGCAGCCAGTGCTCTTAACCTCTGAGCCATCTCTCCAGCCCCATTGGATAAGTCTTTAATGACATTCCCCACTCTGACCATTGGATATACACAGGCAAGTTCTTCTGTCTTGTTCACTGCAATAAACACAGCTGAGACCAAAACATGGTATGAATCAGTGAGGTGTAGGTATTAATCTAGCATTTACCATTCTGAGAATCCTCATTGATAAAGTGGACCATTCTAAGGATTCAGTAAAAACATGGGTCAAAAGATTAGCACATGAAGGAGTGTAAACAAATACTAATAGTCATTCAAAGCAGGAAATTAAAATTCTGGGAACTGATCACTGAAGAGTCTTTCTACCAGGTCAAATTTTTCAAAATACATCCTGCTAATAGAATGTAGTCCACTTTTGACAAGTCAATGTAACAGACAAGATTAGGAATGGCACCAACTGGCCATGCAAACTACCAAAGTAAAACTAAGCAAATATTATAATATTGCACAATATTATAATACTGACCAAGGAACGCATTGTTTCTGTTCCTTGGAGCTTACAGTCAGCTCTCTTCAATAATTAAGTTTTCATGTCATCAAACAAATGCCTTACTCTAGTATAATCAGTTTTGTACAACACTGGCTATGACTTTTGGTATCTGTGGAGGAAGCCTTAGCTTTATTTATTCTGTTAAAGGTATGTATTTTTTTCTAGGTAATCTTACACTGTGATTTTTAAGTCACTACCCATGGTACACTTTTTAAATTTAGCATTTATTTTGTGCTCTATATTCCATCTTCTTTTCCAATGTACTTGAAATCACATTCTTTCTCATAACAGGAATGCAGATTGGATGTTTGTCCCCATGCCCAGAATACAAATTATTAAAAAGAAAGGAATCAAGTATTGGGGAATGTTATCATGTTATTTGAAAGCAATTTGATTTGTTTTTATTCACTACCATGTGTCCAAGATGGCATCAAAACTTTCGTTCTGGAATCTGTTTGCATTTCTGCATGGTTTTAGCTCATTAAAAACACCTACCTATTGAAAAACACAAAAATAGATGTAACTTCATAGACCCAGAGCTCCTTCTCTGTAGTTTCCAAGAATGAATCATGTATGGTGTTATATGTATGAATACTATGATCAAGAAATGCACACAGACCAAAGTGTTCTGTAGAGCAGCTGTTGCAATTGTGATACCCCTGAGCTCTGTGGCCTGCCTGGGCTCCATCTTAGACAATCACCTTGAGCTTCCTAAAACAATAAAACAGAAACATTTGAAGATCTGTTTTCTCTTAATTGTCTCGACAAGATCTTTTGGTGGGGAAAGGAAGGATGTTTTCAGTGCTTTATTTATTCAATTTGGGAAAAGTTAACAGAATCTGAAGATGTGTAGCTGAGTTTGAGACTGTGGAGTTTGAGGCAAAAAGGCATTATTTGGGGAACAAGCCCCATTCTTCCTCATATGGCAGAGCCTGTGCCACAGCTTTACCTTTAATGGAATGAGCAGATTGTAGGAAGAATATGATGCTGCTCAGTAAATTAAATGACTTTATGAAGACAAATGTTTCCCTTCCGAGGCTCCTTGTCAGAATACATTTAATACTGCCATTCCTTTGAGAACTAAATTCCTGCAGCACTTTGCAGCATATTAACATGTTTTTCTCACCACATGAAATTGCACTTCAAGCAAGAAATAATAATGTTTCTGCCTCCCCTTGTACATTTTTATAATTGCCAATGAATAGGAGTAAATTAATGATTATGGCTAACATTATTCACGGGGACAAATTCCTAACTCATTTTACAGGGAATAATAAATAACCGAATGAATAAGATGCCTTTGATTTCACATGTGAGTTATCCAAGATTCCTTAGAATAACAGGAGAGAGGCCATGATGTTTATGCACACATGCAAATATGTATCCATTGCTTAACATCACAAGCTCTGCTGTGTAACAGTCATGATGTTTCTTACCTGATTCTGTGGGATCAAATTCCTATTCATTGATTACTTACAGGTATACAAAAACACACTCTAATTATATACCAGAAGAGCTATATTTAGCCTTTACAAATTCTAAGTACAGTTTTGATCCAGGAATTTATCACTTAAGATTCCATGAACAAACTGAAGAGTGGGCAAATTTTGTTCCTGTTAATGAAATTACAAAGCAAATTCCTTTCCAATGGAAACTGCCAGTTCTGGCTAGTGGCTCTTTCATTTGGAACAGTCTTCAAAACACCCACATTCCAGCACAATGACATCATTTGAACACCTTCTTCCCTGTTCTAATGGAATTGTTTCTGTACCATAAATTGTCAAGGATTTGAAAGGTACAAGCAGCCAGAGTAATAAGAAGGAGAGCAAAATACATACCCTTTTGGGATATTCTACATAATGACCTTCCCAGATCTTCATGTCTGTACTGCCACATTTGTGCCCTCCCTGCCAGAAGTCTATGGAGCAGAATCTGTTCTGAGTGAAGGAGAAGAAAACTGAAGGATACAGCCTCACTGACAGCACATATGCTGCTTGGTGTTCTTGGTTGGCTGAACAGGGATAGAAGCTGGACCTCTGTGGGGTGGGTTAGGCTGTGAGGGAAGGGGAAAACCAGTTTGGTGTAACAAAAGAATGGCAGGCCAAGAAGACTTTCCAGGCAGGCACACACCAGAAATAGGTGTAGGTCTGGGGGAAGGAATGTGCTAGGACTGCCAGGGCAGGGGGCTAGGAGGAGGCTTTCCTGTTTGACTGGAGCTGAAGAATCCTGGGGTAGGAGTGGGTATAAAAACAGCTATTTTCTACAATGCTTGGATGAAGAAAGAGAGGACTCTAGTTCCTCTGAACACTGAGAAACTGGTAGAACATTTGCATAGATTATTGACCTAATAACATCCATGAGTATTTTGAGGCAGATTTTTCATAATCCCAGGTTAGCTTTGAAATTACTATGTAGTTGATGATGAACTTTAACTTTGAACCTGCTGCATCCAGTTTCCCAGAACTGGAATTACAGGCTGTACCACCAATACTTCTCTTCTCTGCTGTTTTCCCTTCTTCTCTTTTCTTTCTTTTT
>CAJQZJ010000072.1:3240194-3265641 GCA_907164525.1 Lophiomys imhausi
TGAATTGTAGTCCTGAAGGGTGTGTGTGTGTGTGTGTGTGTGTGTGTGTGTGTGTGTGTGTGTGTGTGGAGAGAGAGAGAGAGAGAGAGAGAGAGAGACAGAGAGGCAGAGAGACAGAGACAGAGAGACAGAGACTTAAAAACAGACAGAAAGATTGGGGCTCTGTATGTATGCAGTGTTTCTTGTTTGAAAATGTATCATAGTGTATATTGATACACATAAATTTAGCGTTATATTTTACCTCATATATAGTGCAGATTTTAAGTTGACTGGTCTAGTATAATACTGTTGAATGCTGTTATGTATAAGTAGATGCATTTTTCTAAGTGTTGTATGGGTATTTTTAATAAATATAAATATTGAATCAAAGAATATAGATTTTTAAAGACATTTTATATTTTATTAAATTACTTTTTAGAAAACGTGCTTGTTGATCCTCTAATATAAGAGTACAGATATTCATTTTTACCTCTTTGACAATTTTATGTATTTTAATATTTAAATTTTTGCCAACTTGATGCCTAAGTAACATTGCCTGGTTTTCTTTATATTTCTTTTATTTCCAGTTGTATTGTCATGTTAGTATTTATTGAACATATATGATATATATTCTGTGATTGTCTACTGTGTCTCTTGTCTCTTTTATGCTGATCTTTTATTAATTTTTGAGAGAAGTTTTTGTGTGAAGAGCATTCATTTGTCATATTGGTTGGAATACATATTTACTATCTCAGTTGCTTCATTTCCTTCTGTAAAGTAGATATAGTTCTATGCACTTTGTAAGATAAGATGGGCTTTATGATTATCCATTCCATGAGTAATGTCTGGTATGTGGCTGGTGTTTACAGAAGATAACTGACTTTATTTACCCCCAACCAGACTCACAATTCACACTTTAGGAATATGATTTTTCCCCCAAATTTTAGACTTTATCCTGGTGTCCCTTTCTATGTTCTTTCATTAGAGAAAGAGAAGCCTGACTCCTTCATACTTAAATGAGTGCTTTATGGGAAGGAAAACATCGGTCAAGAAACTCAGTGTCCCACCACTCTCAGGTTTCAGCATGCCTTCACCTTTCACCTTTGACAATCAGGATCTTCTTCTGTTTGTTTAATATAGTGTACAGGATGTAGGTTTCAGCTTTACTTGAGTAAGGAACAGGCTATTTCCCCAAGGAAATGGGAGTATGGAATAAAAGACTTCCACTTTTTACTCAAATTGAAGAAGACTCTATGGTTTTAATTTGTAGTCCTCTCCATCTCTCTGTCTCTGTCTCAGACAGGGTCTCATTTTGAGGTTCAGCATGGCCTCAGACTCACTGTGTAGAGCAGACTTGGCTCAAACTTGCAACAATCCTCTGTCTCAGCTTTCTGAGTACTGAGATTATAGGCTTGGGTAATCATGCCTGACTAAAACACTTTTGTATTTTAGAAGAGCTTCAATGAAACACAGAGCTTCCCAAATATAAGGCAAGCACTGTACCACTGAGCTAAGTCCCCAGCCCTTTGCTGCTTTTCTGAATGTGAGTAAATTGACCACCTTCTCATGTTTAAGGATTGTTGTGTACCCATTTGAAATTTTACTGGTGATAGTGGCAGAAAGGCTCATTTTTTCCTCTTCTATTCTCAACTTCGGAAACAAGCTACATTCTTCAAACATTTGTTATTTCATGTAGTGCTCATGAATTGCAGCCTCATTTCTAAAACACTTCTAGATGTACTTTCACTTCTTTTCTTTCTTTCCCCCAGGAATGAGCAAGGCCAGCTTCTTTTATTTCAATACTTAAACAACTTTGACATTAATATAATTACATCATTTCCCTCTTCCTTTTCCTCCCTTCTAATCCTCCCATATTACCTAATCCCTTGCTGTCTTTCAAATTCATGGACTCTTTTACTTTGTTATACACACAGACATACACATAACTGTACAAATGCATACATACATACATACATACATACACACATAAATATGGAATGAGGAGGCTGGTGCTAAATGGAGTTTAGGTGGAAAGACTGTATAATATAAAATAAAAGTATGGGAATTGGAAAATGCGAGGCTTGCAAATTTGCAATGGACTGAATTAGGTGCCTATTCAGTCCATGGCTAAAATAAATTACAGTGCAGTAGTCCTTTTATGTCAGCATTGCACATGGTATACTCTTTGTGTTTTGTGGAAAATATAAGTTGAATATTTAAAATTAATAATAAGTAGCACATATAAAGGTTTTTTAATGGGAAAATACGTGGGGGGTAAGTGTCTTTTAAGGCTCAAAATGTAATTAATGTTGTTCAGTGTCTGAGAGACCTAGTATTCAGTATCAAAAGTCTTTTTCAATATCTTCAGCCTTGGTTTTTATCATTGGTTTGTATCAAAGGCCACAGATTCTGGTTCTGTGATCAAAGATGTGGATTTTCTACAAGGTTCCAGTTTACTGTCCTGTGCAGAGGTGTGAGAATGACTAGTTACAGGATCAATTTCAACCACAGCAAAGATGGGCGTTTGTGCTCTGTTATCTACCTCTTTTATTTTATTTTTTTATTTTAAAAATCATTTTATGCATATGAGTGTTTGCATGCACATGTGTATAGCACAAAGTGTGTGCAGTGCTAGCAGAGGCCAGAAAAGGGCATGTGAGCCAACATGTGAGTGCTGGGAACTGTACCTATGTCCTCTGTAAGAACAGTATGTACTTTATCTCTTAACCATCTCTCTAGCCCTGTTATCTTTGTAGTCCATTATTTTCCTAACATTCCAGACAGTAGGAGGCAGCCCTCATTTAAGACACATCAGCAGTCTGAATGTTTCTGCATAAACATCCTCATCTCTTTAGGAAGCTGTCCAATTGCCAGAGAGTTATTTCAATAATAGTTGCCTCCTATTCTATGGAATTGATTACCTGGTACACCTATGTAAATTTTTCTTTGGGTTTCTCCTCCATTTTTGTAATTTGAGGCCTCCCATGGGAATATTTGTTACGGACCGGCATCATATTTAATTCCTTTCTAGAGCTCTCGGGCCTGGCACAGGGCTTGATCAAGTACAATACAGCCTTAGAGATATTAAGAGGAAAACAAAACATATGACATGGTTTATTGCAATGATTATGTCAGTAGTTTTTGTCAGTGCAATTTTCTTTCAATAAGTGTAGTCTTAGACTCTAAAAAGTCCACTGCTAAATGTCACTTGAATCAGCAGGATTGACCTGCTAGAAAAGACTAGTTGCTTTCCCTTATTTGCAGAGAAACCTCCTGGGGATTGCTGCTTGGTGTGCTACTTGGTGGACTTGATAATTTCCTCAGGGGATCAATAGCTCATCATTTTGTATGTCCAGCAGTGCCAGGTACTTTAAAACAGCTACCAGCTTCCAACATTTTTAATCACGTCTGTTTTCAGGTCACTTATATGCACCTATAATGTCTGTATCTGTATATCCCTGTATATGTGATAATGCTACAGTTCTTCTCATTAAAATTAAGGCAGCTATGGATTTTCACCCTTATATTGCTTTCTTGCATTCTTGAATTAATACCAGGTGATGATATAAAAAGTTTGAGTAACAATTTTTGAATAACTATATCTACAAAATATACCTAAGATATTTTGAGTTGATAGACAGTGTCTCCTTTCCCAGACATATTTTTTCTACCAATTCATCTTGGCCATGCTGTGGCTATATTTGTTGACACTCCTTTTTTGCAGGATTTGAAAAAAAAATCACAGCTACATCAACATCTCTGTGAAAGACTGAATAAAGCATGGCTCTTACAACTTGAACTGTAGTAGAAAAAAATTATTTTATGCTAGAGAATATCCCATGGACATTTGGACAAATTACTTCAGGAGAACTGTTTAGTAAAAGGATTCCTCCAGACTATCTGGCTTCTTATTCACTCTTTAGCTCCCTAATCTAACAAGTTGTGCTTGGGCCTGACTTCTCTTCCTTTCCAGGACAATGTATTCTTTTTCCCTTAGGAAACTCATTCTATAAATATGTATTGGACATGTAATATATTTTATGGCAGGATCTTCCTAGATTACAGGTTATGGACTGAGATTAATTAAGATGTTTCTTTTTTTTCTCTTTAATTTATTTTAATGGTAAAAATGAATTCTTATGACAGATATTCTTATGATATACAATGTGATGTGTAATCTTCTAGCCGAGCCTCCATCCAGCCACCTTTGTAATGGAGGTGTATGCATGTCCTGTACTATACTGCATGTCCACTTCTGCCACAGGAGCCCTTGAAACTCAGAATGGAGGATTTTGTGTAAAGCCTGCACAGTGCCTTCAGTCACAGGGATCCATGTATACCTTCATTTACATGGCTGACTTGAACTTTAAAAATTGTCCAGACAATTCAAATTCCACCATATTCTGCTTTCCCCCTTTAGCACACGCTCATGGTTAATCCATCTTCCTCATAGGCCCTCCATTTTCATGTGCCTTTGTCCCAGAACTGTCTCTGAGATGCCACCCAAGGCCTGGTCACACTGGTAGACAACACCATTCCTATGAAAAAATTGTTTTTAGAGGTCTTTTAATTACTGCTTTACTCACAAAAACGCATCAACCTTTTGAGAACTTTATATAGTCACTGGCACACACATGCTCCTAACAGCTGCACTGTAATTTCTACTCCAGATCTTCCCATGACAAAGACGTAGGCTGTTAGTGATTACTAACAAAGGCCTACTTTGAGGCCGTTAGCGAACGCCTTCAGCTTCATGGTGATCTCGAATAGAAGACTGCAAAAGCCTGTGCGTTCCAGATTAGCCGTACAACAAAAGGAAATGAGTACTAAGTACAAAAGACGTCTCGAGATGACTCAGCATGAGTAGTAATATCTTGTCAACATTAGGAAGTCTCCCCATTCACTTGTCAAAATCTGTATTCTGTAGGTTTCTACTTCATCATCACCTTACCCCCCACCCTCACCTCCTCATTATAAGCTAAATATACTTTGTCTTCTCATGCAAACTTTCTCAAGCATCGTTCTGCTGTCTGGAAATATCAGTTGACTTATCTGTGTTGTCTTTAATAAATGATGAGTCTCTTGGGTAAAGTAGCTCTATCTTGCTTTAAAACTATGTCCTTGGCATTCTGCATATAGATTGATGACTTCTTATATCAGACATGATTTTATTCAAAATTCAGTAGTAACAGCAAGAGCCACAGATCAAGATGTAGATATAGACATACAGATAATGTTTTTCTCTCCTAAAATATCAGCATTGTTTACATTATAGAAAATATAGGTGACATTTATCCTGTAACTATCTAACATCTATCTGTCTATTGATCATATGTCTAGTTATCCATTCATCTACATGAAATTGGCTTCTGTAAGTATCAGGGTTAGCTAAGCATGTCAAATAATGTCTTTATCCATCCATCCATCCATCCATTCTTCTATCCACCCACATATCTACAAGAATTGTCTTCTATAAGTGTCAAGGGTAGCTAAATATGTTCAAAATCTGTAGACAAGCGTCTGGAAGGAAAGAGTTTCAGTCTAGAGCTTTAGAGAGTGAAACTTGGTATCCACAGGGAACAGTAAGGAGCAAAGTAGTCAACAGCATATGAAACCTTGTGGTATGAGCAATTTGAGGTTTCTTCATAAGAGAAATCCCTAAATCCATTTGAAGGGCTCATTTCACTAGGTAATTCCCATCATGGGCAATCTCTCCTGGGTTAATTTAAGTCAACTGATTAGGGAATTTAATCACATCAACTGATTAGGGAATTTAATCACACTTGAAAAATCCATTTTGTCATGGCACCCAGATTAGTGTTTGATTGAATAAATGGGCACTACAAGAACACCTTACAAATCTGCTGTGTCAAAAAACATCCTTTTGCTCAATAAATGATGGTGTAAGGAATGTGAAATGGCTAACTGTGAGAAAATGCTCTGTTATTGCTGTAATGGGTATGAATACTTCTTCTGCATTGATGCAGAACAATAAAACAGTCAGGTTATGGAGTCATGGGAGTGAGAAGAAGAAAACCATATTATATAGAGACATTTCACATAACCCTCCACCTCTCCAGCTCTGCAATGAGAACTGACACAAGGCTAAATTCTTAATCTTCCAGGGTCAAGCCCCATTTCATCAGCTGGTCTATTGAGGAACATCTGCCAGAATTGAGTCAGACCTTAGGGGCTTCTAGAGTATGCCCATATTCTCCTACCTCTGCTACTTGGTTTCTGACTATTGAGTGTCTTTTCCATTGGAATGCTCCCTTTTTTTTCTTTATTGAGAATTATCTTGACTTCTCAATTATATAAGACTGCAGCTCCCAAAGGAACTTAGGCCAGGGCACTAGGTCTCTATCTATGTAAGCCCTCATGTTCTATCTCTTTGTGTCCTTATCTTCTTATCTGCATTGTACAGTGAGCTCTAGGAAGGTGGTCACAGTGTCCTCTGCTTCTGTATTTGTCCTCAGACATTCTGCAAAGAACAGCTGCTTGACAAATCCAGGAAGCTTTGAATTAAAACAAAGACTTTAAAATAAACCACCCTCATTCCTTAAGCTGCTTTATTCTGTATCACATGTTCAAATGAAAGACAATTTGTCTTCTAATTAGCTTTTAATGAATTGCACTTGACCTTTGAGCTCTATTTCCAACCTTGAGAGCAGGCAGTGAATGTGTAAATTCCAAGGCTAGATTTAATAATAAAAGTCACTTCCATTTGTCTAACATTTTACAGTCTTCAAATTAATTTGCTTTTCCTTCTCTTATATAAGATTGTGTGGTAGACAGAGATCTATTCAAAAGGAAACACAAGGTAACATAATCAGGCAGGTCAAAGGTCAGATCATAGGAGGCAAACCAAAGAATCCAGAGGGGTGTCATGATCCCCAGATTCCCACAAGTTTTCCTCAAAGGGAACAGGATAACTTACCAGGCAAAAAGAAATATTAATTATTAAGGACAATGGAAGCTTTAGTTTAGAGATTTTGTGTGGAATGAAAGTTAACCCCTTATCCTGTTCTTTCCATTTTCTGTAAGTAATGTCTCTGGAACATTTCTCAGTGCTTACTGGGATCTTGGAAGATATTACCCATTATTTTTCAAAACCTATTTGTGTGTGTTTTCTGACAGTAGTTACTCTAATTTTCCTATGGCAACTTTCCTTTCAGTTCTTTGCTCATGCCATAAATTATTTGACATGTGACAAATTTGCAAGGTTGGAATACAGGGAAAATGACTAGTGGGAGAGAAAAACAATGGCTCTGTTTACCAAACCATTAATAGCAGCTCAATGGATGATGTAACTATTTGATTATTGTTTTTCATAATAATTTTGAAATAATTTTATCACTGAGTGTCTGCTAACCTGTTCTTGACTTTGCACTGGTATGTGGGATAAGGAAAGAGGAAAGTGCCATCACTATCTTGAGTATAGATATATCATAAATGTATTGGCAATCAAGGATTAGGTTTGCCTCCTTTTGTTATAATGGAACCCTATGAGTCAGAGAGGCTCCATAATTACTTCTGCATACTTTGTGATTCCTTCCTCAGTTTTTTGTCCTATTTCACATTATCTCGGAGACGTATTCAGATTCCTCAGTCCTCTTCTGAGCCAACAGGAACATAGATTACCTTCCTGTGGGATGTCATGAAAGAGGGATCCCTATACACCTATATAGCTCACAGTTTCATGAAGCTGGCAGGGATATGTTCATTGCATAATCAAGGACCCTAAGGTACAAGATGTTGCATATTATGTTAAGTGTGACACAGACAGTATACATGGTACAACTTCTATGACCTTTTTGTAGTCTATTTCCTACTTTGATTATAGCCCATGTTATGTCTGTCATAGAAGAGAATCTGTGAATGTTCATTGATGTATCCTTGATCCTGATTCCTGGATTTGTGTCTGGCAGTGAATTTATATCCAAAAAGATTACTCAGTGGGAGGAGAAGCAATTCATCCAGAAATGAAAAAGTTGCTGGCAAGCACTTTTGCAGACAATCTGCCAGGTAAAAGTGGTTCTACTTTAAGTGATTTTGGAAATGTAGATTTGCCATCTAGCCAGACTCCTGGCCCCAAAACAGATCACGTATCCACACAGAGGATTGGCCAGGCATCTGGAGAGAAAAAAAATATGGCCTCTTAATTTGACTCCTGTTTTGTACTGTTATTACCAGAACCTTATTCTACAATATTCATTCAGCTATGCCAATTCTAAACCAAAAGAATTGTATTGTTATGGTCATTTAAGACAACACAATTCACCTGCTATCTTGCTTGCATTCATTGCAATCCTGGCTCACATTCAGAGAGACAGGCCCAGCCATAAGTCTGTACAGTATTTTATTTCTTGTTTAACATATTTCCTTACTGGTCTTTTCAAAAATATTTTTATCCACAGTAATTAACTATGTCAAATAATGGATCTCATTATAGACATTTTCCTATTTATCCTCCCCTACTAACCTCTCTTGACCACTCCTCCCCACTTTTCAGCCATATTCCTGTAAGCAACTGTAATAAAACTCAGTGGAACAGACATGTACACATACATAGATAGTGGGGGGAGAGAGAAAGGGAGAGAGAGAGATAAGGAATGGAGAGAGAGAAAAAAAGAATTTTTAATGGAAAAAAGTGAATTTTACAAAAACAGTTGCCAAGAGTGATTTAGTGTTTGCTCCTCCTTGAGGCCATAGCCCTGCCAAGAGCAAACCACAGACCTCCTAGCCATTTTTTTTTTGCCAGAAAGGAATATGGGACAGATGGTCTACTTCTATAATGGAGGCACAGGACAGGTCACTGAAAGTCCTTTAGTTCAGTCATTTTAAAGGAAGTGTTGTGTGTGTACAGCTTTATGCACAGGTATATGCCTCTGTGTTGGGGGTGTGGTTGGTTGGAAAACAAGGGAAGAAGTCTTCAATGAGTAATTCATTGGGGGCTCAATGGCCAGAATTGTGGTGTACTATGTGCCTTGGTACTTGCTAACTCCTAAATAAGGATGAGGATGAAAAGTAGCTCAAGGTCTTCAAGACCAGGATGTTTCTTCCTGGGAGTTAAATCAGTGACCTGCGTATGAGTTAAAAAAAAGCAATCTTCTATGTTAGCACAACTCTAAGTCTTGTACCAGGCAAGATTTTTTAGACACTGGTAGAACTCCAAAACAAATCAGAGCTGGCCATATGAGAGCTTTCACCCTAGAGAAGGTCACCTTCACAGATTTCTGTACAACAAGTTTGATGACTGGTGGAAGGCAAACAGAAAAATATTTTTGTCTGCTACATTTGTCACACAAATCACAGGCCCTTTCTGTCTAAAGAGAGATCAGAACCAGGCTTGCTGAATGACTCCCAGGGAATGAATGGAATGATTTAAGCACATAGGCATCTGGTTTATTTTATGTTTGGTGTTTTTCTGAAGATTTGTAGTCACTGGGAATGAGGAGTGCACAAAATCCTGTGGAAGGAAGATAAAGATTCAGGACCACTCGGGAGCATGCAAAGGTGGCCATCACAGGCTATACAGCTTAGAGGAGTCTGCTCCCTGGCAGGGTGCCAGTCTTCTTCTTGAACTGCTAGTGGAGATAATGATGTACTTTTACAAGTGCCTACTGTATACTGGGCTCCATGGTGACCACTTTACATGTGTAATGTTCATTAATTCACTCTGTGAATCACCTCAGTAGTGTCATCAGCTTCAACTTATGGATAAGGAAGTCTAGTCTGAAAGAGTTGTATTATTTTTTAGGACACATATACATAAGACGTGGAACTGGGTTTCAAAATCCTTAGTATGAAAGGAATTCAGTGCATCTGCATATCTTGGCAACATTTCACTAATATTACCTCCTTCACCATGTGCACGAATGAAAATTTGAGATTTAGTTCTACTACATAAAAGCTGTGTGATGCTGGCAAGTAGTTTAGCCTCTCTGAGTCTCCAGGTTTTTTTTAAAACTGAAAAACTGGAGTTCAAATCTCTGCACTTGTCCTTCATAGGATCAATGCAAGATTAGAGACAGACGGGGGTGGGGGGCAGAAAAATCTCTTGGGGCTAGTTAAGTGCTCTAGGCACAGTAAGGAGGAGAGATGGTTCCAAGACCCCATACAACGTATAGAAGTCAGGATTCCAACAAACTGTGTTCCCTCTGTAGCAGGGATGATGCAGATCAAATCTGTGATATCCAACAATAGCTCTTAGAGACATAAGGTCTCAACCTTCATTAAACAAGAGGTCACCGGGACCCAGAGAAAGAGGAAAGACATTGGTTAAGCTCACAGACAAGAAGATTGCTCATTTATTTATCTCCAACATGAAATATTTCATTTCAGTGTGGAATTGCATAATTCTTGTCTCACTGAACTGTATGCATGCATGATAATCAGTTCATAAAATTATTACAGTGCAAACTGAAAGATAAATGGTTGTGACATTTGTTAATACTGCAAACATCATTTGTTGGCAAACGATAAGCTTTACTGATGCCCTAATGTATATATTAGCAGAACAATACACCAAAAATGTTAACATCTGTCGGCACAGCACAAACAATTATAAGCAACTTTCTTTTAATGTAAAAATTATACAATAACTAAAGGTATGGCTATGAATTAATATGTTACAGAGCCTGATTTATATGTTCAGGGGCATAAATAATTATTTTACACAGAAAGCAAACAAAAGGTCTTTTTAAGCTTTGCTTTGTCAAAGAATGACTCTCTAATACCAAATACAAGAGAAAGTCGGGTAATTGAGATGGTTATTAAATCTGACCTTGATCAGATTTTTATTATGTCAGAAAAAATGGTTCTTAAGAGAGAGCGAGTTGTCATGGGATTAGAGTCCATCTACAGCGAAATGTTTCCATAGCAACAAATCAAACACAATTTCCATTGACTCGTCTCCTGCTTCAGAAGTATGAACTTAGCATTGAATAATTAGAATGAGGCAGAGTAGTGTTGTATAAAGACAAAAAAAACACAAGAATCAATCTAGAGGCAGTGAATTATTTTTAAATGGCAATTAACCCCTTCAATTTGACTGTCTGCAGCATAGCCTGGCCATGACAGGTCACATGTAGATATTTGATTTTACAAATTGAAAGCATATTTTTTTTGTCATATACCAAAAGGTGATATGCAGCAGCCCCTTCACCTCCCAAAGCCAAGCCACAATCCTACCTGAATTAATGAAGACTGAAATTATGGATAAGGCCATAATAGAAATTCAGAGCTGTTCTGAGGCTGCAGTAGGTGGTAACATGTGATTCTCTACCTGAATTCTCCTCATGTTTGAGGAATCTAAAAACATACTTTATGCTGGTGGATGGTTAGTGTCCCACAACCAATGAGCTATCTAAATTCATAGGCTTCAGTGTCACACTTCTAAAATCTTGGCTGAAAGCTAAACTGGTGCACACAAAGCCACTTAGAACTTAATGAGAGCTTTGCTTGACTTCCCATACTCTGTCATCTAATTGCATTAAGAGTATATTGTTTTTTCTAAGGAACTGTCAGGAAATGTATCTGAGGAACTCATCTGGCGAGGGCCATCTGATGTTCTCTGCTGGATTGTTTTTTTCTCCAGATGTTCCCAATATCTCTACCTCCAGGGTGAGACAAGAATCTAAGATCTGCATTTGTGCCAGGAGAACATGTTGTCTTTCCTGTGTCACCCAAGTCATAATGACTGTACTCATCAACAAAGCAAATGTGTCTCATGCAGTCTGTTTCTGTAAAGATTCTTGGGGTCCTGGATGCTCCCCAAACCCACTGATTCATTCCTGAAACTCTTTTATCCCATTTGAGTCTCACCCAGTTCACTGTCAGAGACTCATTTCTTTCAGCAGCCCCTCCACCTCCCAATAATGATATTTAGCTGTGTGAAAGTTGAGGAAATATTTATGCTGATTTTTGTACACATGGAGGAAAGACTGTAATTAGGCATTTTGAAAAGAAGAACACTAACTCTGAGAGCAACAGCAAAATGCCTTGTTTGTGGCCTAACCTAAAAGGCTAAATTTGGCTTGTTTTAAAGTAATTTGTTTTCTCTGCCTTGTTTGTATTTATTTCTAGAATTACTTTGGTCCCAGCTCTTTGTGTAAACAAGATACACATCTGTTTTGTTAGTTATAGAAGGAAGAATGAAAGAGCCCTGAAAACTTAAAAATAGTAAGCAAAGAAATATACACCAAGCTTCTTATTTCTGTATTTCTTCATTCCTTACATACATACAGTGTAGTCACACCTTTAAAGTACCCTGAGGTGTTAATCCACATCTGAAAGTAAGTTACAGAGTTAGCAGAGCACGTTACCCTCCTATTTGAAGGCTAAAGTACATATAAAGTAGACTCTTTCTCAAAAATGAATGTTTCCACCCATCCTGTTTCATTTCATGGATGAATTGGACTGGCTTATCAGTGGGACCAAGTATGAGACAATATATGAGTAGAATTTCATGGTTTACATAGTGATGAGGATTTGTTCTTCATCCTCTATACATATGGAGAGCATTCTAACCTAGAGATTCTTTAACATGATACACACACACACACACACACACACACACATCTACCTACTGTGGTTGACTGGTGATCAGACAGTAGAAAATGAAGGGTTAAATCTTGGGAGTACTTCTTCAGGGCTCAGTTGTGCCATCTATAAAATGGTGTTAATGTTGTCTCCCCCCCCCATCAAGTTGTTGCCAAGAACACAGAAAACAAAATACAGCATACCTAGTGTGGCACTTTCCATAATGCTTCATGCATGTTAATAAGAATACTGATAAATTAATTGTCAATTTTATTTTCTTGTTTGACTCAAAAATAAGGGTATACTTGAGGAATCTTGTTGATGGTTTTAAGTAGACTATTTAAATGCCAACATAAAATGGGTAGCTTATGAAAATGCATCATATTAGTATAGTTGTTGGAAAAAAGACAAATATTGCTTCCATCTTTATTTTAAAATTTATCTCATTTCCTAGAATGTCTTACACATAAACTGTTATGTGTTTTTAAAAAATGGAGCAGCTGCTCACTTAGTTAGGTTCCTGACCTCCTACATTAGAACAGTCTCATGATTTCTTTTATTCCAGGACAACTTAAAAATGGTTAATGGAAAGGATCCAAGATGGCGGCAGCCCATGCGGACGTATTTTGTTCTCGGGGGAAACAGTCACAGGGTGGCGGGTGTTTTGCAGGACATTGTACAAACGGATCTGGGGGGCTCAACCCCCCTGGCTCTCACCAAACTACCCAGGGACCACTGGAATTCCTTGGGCAGGATGCTCTCCCCCACTCTCGGACACACACAGAAGCTGCTGAATCCGGGAATCGGGATGGCCCCTCTCCTACCAGGAGAGACACGCCTGGTAAGTTCCAATCTAATACACAGGAGGCAGATTCAGACCCCATGCAGAGATAATCTCCAGCCTGCTGGTCACCCCCTGGTCTCCCACAGATGATCCGGATATCTGGCAAAAGGTTGAGACCTGTGGAAGTGCACTCAGCTCTGCTGCAGAGTGCCATCAGGCTGCAGATTGCAATCCATTGTGGTATATGGGAGCTTAGTCGACCGTGACTTCATTTACCAGTTCCCAGGCCATGGGAGCAGCAAGGCTATTGGGGGTGAAGGCAGATTTACCCACAACAGGAGCTAACCCTGGGCAAACTGTGAAGTATTTACAATTATTATTAGACTTTTTTGCTAGTACTGGCCCTTTCGGTGGGGAACCAGAGCTTAGGTATACATAGCTTCACCACCGGGATTAGTTAGGTCTCCACCTAGGAGGCGGGGCTAAATGACTCATTTTACAGGGGTGGAGTAAGGCAATTCGACTCCTACACCAAAGCGCCCCCTTTGGACCCAAGTCCAGAAGACAGCTAAAAATTTCCAAATGGGCAGGGACTCCAGACCAAAAAAAAAAAACCAAATCAGAATGACTCCAACAAAAGAAAGCAATGCTATTTCATCCAGCCCGGACCACCTCACCACAGCTGAAACACATGAAAACGATGACAATTCTACATTATGGAAAATGATAGAGTCCCTTCAAGAAGAACTTAAATCTATGAAGAAATTCAAAGAAGCCACAATTGCACATATGAAAGTGATGGAAAACACCATTAGAGAACTTCAGAACAAGGTGAGTCAACTTGAACAAGAAAAAGAAAGGGCAATGGAACACTTCCAGGCAAAGACAAGCAACCTGGAGGAGGAAATGTACAAAACAAATAACATCACTCAAGTAATGAAAATGGAAATGGAAACAATAGAGAAAACACAGAGTTAAAAATGATATCAAGACATGTCAGCTCCTGACAGCACCCCCATTCTACTCCAAGTAGAAGATGAGCATCGAAGAGTCTCCAGTGGGAGATGATTGAATTGGTGGTAAGCCGTTCTCTTGGCAAGAAAAACCCCTTGCTTCAACTGTAGACAGACTTCTGTCAAAAAGGACAAAACTTGGAAGCAGACAAGTCGACAGCCTAGCTCTGCCAAGACAGGGTAGGTAAGTCCTTCATAATTCCTGCTCTACAATCAATGTCTGTCAGAGAAATGGTGCCAAATGGTTGAAGAGTGATGCTATAATGTATGGAGAGAAAATGGGAACTGTCCAAGAAGCCACTGGTATGTCATTTCTTTGTTTTGGAAGCTGCAGGCCCTGCACTTCCTATATAATCAGATATATTTATCCCTCTCAGGTCTCTGAGGTAGTTGAAGAATAGATAGCTACAGTCTCATAGTTAAATTTTGAGTTGTTTAGGAATCAAGAGGGTGTTCTGCATCTAAGAAGATATTTTTAAAATTATGAGGCAGTTAGTATGAAAGCTGAGTCAGATATAGAACTTCAAACTCATGGAGATGGTTAGATAGTAGAATGTTAAAGTCAGGTGCCAAATACATATGTACTGGACATTGGGAATGTATGCTAAGCCATATAATTCTTATAATTGTGGCCTATTTATTTCTTTTGTTTTGTATTGTATTTATAGTTATAAGAAAAAGAACCATTTTTTGGACTGAAAGGGAGAGCTGTTGGGGGAAAAAAAGAAATACCTTAAACTAAAAAAAAAAAAAAAAAGGGAAGAAGAAGGGGGGGGGGGGGGGGGGGAGGGGGGGGGGAGGGGGGGGACTGGAGGGGGGAGTAGGGAGGGGATTGTGATTGAGATGTAACTTGAAGAAATAAAAAATAAATTACTAAAAAAAATGGAAATGGAGAATCAAGGGAAGAGAACAGGAACTATGGATTTGAGTACCAAAAATAGGATTCAAGAGATGGAAGACAGAATCTCAGGTATGGAAGATTCGATGGAAGAAATCATTACAACATCCAAAGAAAATGGGAAAGCTAAAACATCTCTCACCCACAATATCCAAGAAATCAAAGACTCAATGAAAAGACGGACCCTAAGAATTATAGGCATAGAGGAAAGAGAAGACTCCCGACTCCATGGTCCAAGAAATATCTTCAACAAAATTATAGAAGAAAACTTCTCAAACCTAAAGAAAGAGATGCCAATAAAAATCCAAGAGGCTTACAGAACACCAGATTAGATCAGAAAAGAAACTCCTCTTGCCACATAATAATAGAAACTCTAAATGTAGAGAACAAAGAAAGGATATTAAAAGCTGTAAGAGAAAAAGGCCAAGTCACATACAATGGCAGACCCATCAGAATTACACCTGACTTCTCCTCTGAAATTTTAAAAGCTAGAAGGGCCTAGAAAGATGTCCTACAAGCCCTGAGAGAACATAGGTGCCCAGCCATACTACTATATCCAGCAAAACTCTCTATCAACATAGATGGAGAAAACAAGATATTCCATGACAAAATCAAATTCAAACAATATTTACCCACAAACCCAGCCCTACAGAAGATCCTAGAAGGAAAATTCCAACCCAGAGAAGATAACTACACCCAAGAAAACAGAAGAAATACAAACCTCCACAGCAACTAAACAAAAAGAAACACAAGACGACCAGCTATACCAAAATAATGGGAAATAACAACCCCTGGTCACTAATATCCATCAACATCAATGGACTCAACTCGCCAATAAAAAGACACAGACTTACAGACTGGATCGGTAAACAAGACCCATCTTTTTTCTGCATTCAAGAAGCACATCTCACTATTGAAGATAGACACTATCTCAGAGTAAAGGGCTGGGAAAAGGTTTTCCAAGCAAATGGAACCAGGAAATAAGCTGGAGTAGCCACCCTAATATCAAACAAAATAGACTTCCAATTGAAGTTAGTAAAAAAAGACAGAGAAGGGCACTACATACTCGTTAAAGGAAATATTTATCAAGAGGACATGTCAATATTGAACATCTATGCCCCAAATACAAAGGCACCTACACTTATAAAAGAAACGCTTCTAAAACTTAAATCGCACATCGATTGAAATACTTTAATAGTGGGAGACTTCAACACCCCACTCACAACTATGGACAGATCATCAAGACAGAAGCCAAACAGAAATAATGAGTCTAACAGAGATCAGGAACCAAATGGATCTAACAGATATCTACAGAACTTTTCACCCAAACACAAAAGAATACACCTTCTTCTCAGCACCTCACAGAACCTTCTCCAAAATCGACCATATAGTTGGACACAAAGATAGCCTCAACAGATACAAGAAAATTGAAATAACTCCTCCTTGTATCTTATCAGACCATCATGGAATAAAGCTGGACTTCAATAGCAAAAGAATCAACAGAAAGTCTACACGCACATGGAAATTGAACAACTCTTTACTAGAGGACCACTGAGTCAGGGAAGAAATAAAGAAGGAAATCAAAGACTTCTTAAAATCCAACGAAAGTGAAGACACAACATACCCAAACCTATGGGAAAGAATGAAAGCTGTGCTATGAGGAAAGTTGATAGCACTAAGTGCCTTCAAAAAGAAAATTGTGACAGCTCATATTAGTGAATTAACAGCTAAACTGGGTGAATTGGAAAAAAAGAAGCAAACACTCCCAAGAGGAGCAGAAGGCAGGAGATCATCAAACTTAGGGCTGAAATCAACAACTTACAAACAAAAAGAACTATACAAAGAATCAATGAAACCAAGAGTTGGTTCTTTGAAAAAAATCAACAAAATAGACAGACACTTAGGGAAATTAACTAAAAGACAAAGGGAGAAAACACAAATCAACAAAATCAGAAATGAAAAGAGAGAAATAACAACAGACATTGAAAAAATTCAGAAAATATTTGGATCCTACTTTAAAAATCTATACTCCACAAAATTTGAAAACTTAAGTGAAATGGACAATTTTCTTGATAGATTCCACTTACCGAAGCTAAATCACGATCAGATAAACAGATTAAACAACCATATAACCTCTAAGGAAATAGAAAGATTCATTAAAAATCTCCCAACCAAAAAAAGCCCAGGGCCAGATGGCTTTAGCACGGAATTCTACCGGACCTTCAAAGAGGAGCTAACACCAATACTCTTCAAACTCTTTCACCAAATAGAATCAGAAAGAACATTGGCAAACTCATTCTATGAGGCCACAGTCACCCTGATTCCTAAACCACACAAAGACCCAACAAAGAAAGAGAACTTCAGACCAATCTCCCTCATGAACATAGATGCAAAAATACTTAATAAAATACTTGCAAACTGAATTCAAGAACATATCAAAAGTATCATGCACCATGATCAAGTAGGCTTCATTCCAGGAATGCAGGGAGGGTTCAACATACAAAAGTCTATCAATGTTATTCACCATATAAACAAGATGAAAGAAAAAAAAAACACATGATAATCTCACTAGATGCAGAAAAAGCATTTGACAAAATCCAACACCCCTTCATGCTAAAAGTTCTGGAGAGAATGGGCATACAAGGACCGTACCTAGAAATAATAAAGGCAATATACAGCAGGCCAGTGGCCAACATCAAATTAAATGGAGAGAAACTTGAAGCATTTCCTCTAAACTCAGGGACAAGTCAAGGATGTCCACTTTCACCATATCTCTTCAAAATAGTACTTGAAGTTCTTGCTAGAGCAATAAGACATCTAAAGGAGATCAAGGTGATAAATATTAGAAACAAAGAAGTCAAATTATTCCTGTTTGCAGATGATATGATAGTATACATAAGTGACCCTAAAAATTCCACCAGAGAACTCTTACAGCTGATAAACCCCTTCAACAAAGTGGCTGGATAGAAAATTAATTCATAAAAATCAGAACCCCTTCTTTATACAACAAATGGGCTGAAAAAGAAATAAGGGAAACAGCCCCCTTCACCATAGCCACAAACAACATAAAATACCTGGGTGTAACTCTAACCAAGCAAGTAAAGGACATGTACAACAAGAACTTCAAGCCCTTGAAGAAAGAAATGGAAGAGGCCTTTAGAAGATGGAAAGATCTCCCATGCTCATGGATAGGTAGGATCAACATAATAAAAATGGCCTTCCTACCAAAAGCCATATATAGATTCAATGCAATTTCAATCAAAATACCAACACAATTTTATATAGACTTGGAACAAGCTATTCTTGATTTCATATGGAACAACAAAAAACCCAGAATAGCTAAATCAATCCTGTACAATAAAAAGACATCTGGAGGTATCACCATCCCAGATTTCAAGCTGTACTACAGAGCAATAGTAATAAAAACAGCACGGTATTGGTATAGAAACAGACCAGTAGACCAATGGAATGGAATTGAAGATCCAGAAATAGACCCACACACTTATGGCCACCTAATTTTTGACAAAGAAGCCAAAACGGCACAATGGAAGAAGGACAGCATCTTCAACAAATGGTGCTGGTCCAACTGGATGTCCACTTGTAAAAGAGTGAAATTAGACCCATACTTATCACGTTGTACTAAACTTAAGTCCATGTGGATCAAAGACATTACCATGAGGCTGGTCACACTAAATCTACTAGAAGAAAAATTGGGAAAAACCCTCGAACTCATTGGCACAAGTGACAACTTCCTGAACAGAACGCCAACGGCTCAGGACTTGAGATCAACAATCAATAAATGGGACCTCATGAAACTGAGAAACTTCTGTAAGGCAAAAGACCCTGTCCTTTGAACAAAATGGCAGCTTACAGACTGGGAGAAAATCTTCACCAACCCCACATCTGACAGAGGGCTAATATCCAAAATCTACAAAGAACTCAAGAAACTAAATGCCAAGAAACCAAATAATCCAATGAAAATGGGAGAAGGAGCTAAATAGAGAATTCACAAAGGAGGAATCCCTAATGGCTGGGAGACACTTGAAGAAATGCTCAACATCCTTAATCATCAGAGAAATGCAACTCAAGACGGCTCTGAGATTCCACCTCACACCTGTCAGAATGGCTAAGATCAAAATCTCAAATGACAGCACATGCTGGCGAGGGTGTGTAGAAAGGGGTACCCTACTCCATTGCTGGTGGGAGTGCAGGCTTGTGCAACCACTATGGAGGTCAGTCTGGCAATATCTTAGAAAACTTGGAATAGCTTTGCCTCAGGACCCAGCCATACCACTTCTGGGTATACACCCAAATGTCTCTACACGGAATCATAAGGAAGTTTCCTCATCTATGTTTACAGCAGCCTTATTTGTAATAGCTAGAAACTGGAAACAACCCAGATGTCCCTCAACCGAAGATTGGGTTAAAAAACTGTGGTACATCTACACAATTGAATATTATTCATCTATCAGGAACAATGAAATTATGCAATTTGCAGTCAAATGGATGGAACTAGGGAAGCTCATCCTGAGTGAGCTAACCCAGACTCAGAATGCTGCATATGGCATCCATTCACTTATAGTAGGATTTTAGCTATATAGTAGAAGGTATCAATACTACAACTAACACACCAAAGGGAACTTGGACATAGACTTTTTAATTTTTTTTAATTTATTTTTTTCTCTATTTTTTATTTTTGTCTCTTTTTCTGCTAATTTGTTTGTTTTTTAGTTCTCTCTCCCTGGCAATGAAACATTTTTCACTGGTGGTACTGCCTCATAGACCCCCAACGAATGAGGAGGCTATTGACCCTCATACGACCTTTGAATTAAGATGAGGGACTGTTATATATGGACACCCCACCCCAGAGAAATGAGATGGAAGGGTTAGGGGGTAAAGAAAAAAAATGAAATGTGAAGTTTCAGCCTTTGGCTACTAATTGTCATAAACTGTTTAGGATAATTAAGAAATGCAACCAAATAGTCATGCAGGCCGGTCATTTTGTTAGGTATTATGACAGTGTATTATAGTTATTTTCTAAGCTAATCAGAAATAAAGCTGCTAAGAGACAAGCAACATCTGCTTATCCTAATATAAGAGATAAATAGGGCCTCTTCAAAAACCTCAAGAGATCTGCAGAATATGGCATTCAAAGATGTTTTCTTAACTTTAGATTTTTTTATATCAAGACATATCAACCCCTGCCAGCACCCCCTATTCTACTCCAAGTAGAAGATGAGCATCGAAGAATCTCCAGTGGGAGATGATTGAATTAGTCCCAAGCCTATCTCTTGGTAGGAAAAGCCCCTTGCTCCAACTGTAGACAGAATGCTGTCCAAAAACGACAAAACGTGGAAGCATGTAAGTCGACAGCCTAGCTCTGCCATGACAGTTTAGGCAAGTCCTTCATAACCCCTGCTCTACAATTAATGTCTGTCAGAGGAATGGGGCCAAACGACTGAAGATTGATGCTGTAAAATATGGAGAGAAAATGGGAACTGTCCAGGCAGCCACTTGTATGTCATTTCTTAGTTTTGGAAGCTGAGAGCCCTGTACTTCCTATATAATCAGATATATTTATCCCTCTCAGGTCTCTGATGTGGTTGAAGAATAGATAGCTAGAGTCTCATAATTAAATTTTGAGTTGTTTACGAGTCAACAGAGTGTTATACATCTAAGAAGATGCTTTTAAAATTGTTTTGCAAGTTAGTATGAATGTTGAGTTAGATATAGAACTTTAAACCCATGGAGATGGTTAGATAGTAGAATGTTAAAGTCAGGTGCCAAATACATATGGAATGGACATTGGGAATGTATGTTAAGCCATATAACCCTCATAACTGTGGCCTAACTACCTCTGTTGTTTTGTATTGTATCTTTTATTATAAGAAAAAGATCCATTTGTTGGACTGAAACAGGGAGCTGTAGGGGGAAATAAGATATACCTTAAACTTAAAAAAAGGGAAGAAGATGGGGGGGTTGAGGGTGGGAGGGTGGGACTGGAGGGGGGAGTAGGGAGGGGATTGTGATTGAGATGTAACTTGAAGAAATAAAAAGTAAAGAAAAAAACTTTAAAAAATGGTTAATGGTGAAATAGTTACTTTAGATCTACTGCAGTGCCTTTAATAATAGTTAACAGTTAGAAAAGTGATAAAGGAAAGTGTCCCTGAATGAGTATTGTGTTGCAGGTCTTTCTGAGGAAACACTTATGAGGTTTATCTTTAAGCAAATAGCTAAAAATGACAAGCATCTTGGGTCAGTTGGCTCTAACAGGATAGAGAACATGATTTTGGAGAACTCAGGACCATTAGCAGGAGCCAAATATATGAGGACCCTTCTCCTGAGTAACAAAAAGCTTCTGCAACTCTACTGTACCCCAGGTTCTCCAAAATAAATCAATTAAGCTTGTACAATGGTCTCTAAAGACCTCCTTCCTTTACCTCCCTCCTTTACCTTCTAAGAGCTCAAACTTGGCTGTCTTTCCATTCATTAGTATCAAATCAGTGATGCAAAAATCAAACATGTTTTTTACCTTTACCCTTACCCACCACTCTAACAACAGGTTTTGTTCCAATAAAGTGCCTGCATTAATACACATAGTAGACTTTTACTTGATGTCTGTTTTCTGGCCTTCCAGCAGAGCAGAAATGGCAATGAGATATTGGGGGACTTGTGTCCCACAGACTAACAAGCAGTAGCAAATGATTACAGGTGGGAAGATACAGTTTGTACAAAGCTCATACTGTGTATTCCTTCTTTGGAACAAGGCAATGCCTTTAGGAGGCCTCCATTGATCAAGGGACTATGCAGTGTGAACAAACATTCTACCATCTTTGTAGCAGGGTCAACAGGCTGGCATGGTGGAAGGAAGATTCAACAAAAAGAAGAACATTGAACTTGAGCATTCTAATGATCTGTGAGTTTCATAAGATGGTGGGAACTGGACTTCAGGTTATATCCTGCTAACTGCATACCCTTGGTTAGGTATTTCCTACTATTTGGACAACTCATTCTCTGAATAGGGTTGAGAAACTTGAAATAATGTTTTAAAAGTGAGTTGCATTATAGGAAGTGCAGGGCCCACAGCTTCCAAAACTAAGAAATTACATCCCAGTGGCTGCCTGGACAGTTCCCATTATGTCTTCATACATTACAGCATCAATCTTCAGCCATTTGGTCCTGTTTCGCTGACAGACATTCAGATATATTTATCCCTCTTAGGTCTCTGAGGTGGTTGAAGAATAGATAACTAGAGTCTCATAGTTAAATTTTGAGTTGTTTAGGAATCAAGAGGGTGTTCTGGATCTAAGACGATATTTTTAAAATTGTGATGCAAGTTAGTATGAAAGCTGAGTTTGATATAGAACTTTAAACTCATGGAAATGGTTAGATAGCAGAATGTTAAAGTCAGGTGCCAAATACATATGGACTGAACATTGGGAATATAAGCTAAGCCATATAAATCTCATAATTGTGGCCTATTTATTTCTGTTGTTTTTTAATTGTATTTATTGTTATAAGAGAAAAACCATTTGTTGGACTGAAAGGGGGAGCTGTTGTGGGGAAAAAGATATACCTTAAACTTAAAAAAAGGGGGAAGAAGTTGAGGGGGAAGAAGGTGGGAGGGTGGGACTAGAGGGAGGAGTAGGGAGGGGATTGTGATTGAGATGTAACTTGAAGAAATAAAAAATAAATTTAAAAAAGTCAGTTGCATTATTCTGCAGAGAACTGTAAAGCTATAGGAGCTGAGGGCCAGAAGTTCTGCTAATGCATCAGAAGAAAATTGGCTTGTTTAGTGCTTGTTTAATTTTGGGAATGCAACATTTTAGAAGAAGGTTCACCTGCATGTTGCCAGCCATGTAGTTTTGGCTGCCTGTGGGTGCATGGGAGATGGGTAGAGGGAAAAGGGGGACAGTAAGAGTTGCTGTTTCAGTATGGCTTCTTTCCTGTCACTCATGCTTTAGTGTCAGGAATCATATCTTTCCTGATAACCCAAAGAGAGGAGGACAGGGAAATCAAGAGGATTTAGACAAGAGATATCACAGGAGGCAGAGATGACTTCTTTATCTTCTACAAAGCCACATGAGATCTTGTGACTTTATTGCTTATTGGTGACTCATGGCTTCAAAATAAGTGAGTATGCTGGATTCCTATCCTCCACTACCTATGGATTTAACCCTCAAGGAAACTGAACTAAGATTGCTTACTATACACAGAGAAAAAAATGGAAAAATTTGGGACTTTTGAGCAAATCCTCCATGGAATGGTTGAAAATATTCCTGCCTGTAGGCCTTATCATCCATGAACTGGTATACCTCAGTCATGCAGTACCATGTTCTGAAGGACAAAAGATCTAGATTTTGGAGTCAAGCAGACACTATATATATGTCCATTTTTTTTTCTAAAAACCTGCATTCAGTAGGCCCCTGAGAGTGATTATCACACACAGAGGATGTGGCAAGATATATAGGAGTTTGTAGTCTCCGCTGCTGACATACAATAGGTCTTAATCTGAGAGGTCTATTGCTAGTCCCTACCCCCACATTATACTACTCAAAACAAAACTACATAATATCCCACGTATTGAAGGTTTCATTTGCACTTGGGAAGGTATTTTCACATGGTACTTTTCATTCCTGCTTAATACAAAATTCAACCAAGCCATATCCAACTACTCCAAGTTGAGATGTTGTCTACTTGCCATTCTTGGTCTAGTTGCAAGCAGCAAGGTTTGAAGGAATATGTGATTCCTAGTTGTTGATGTTCCCAGACACCAGAAAACAGAGTCTCTGGATCTTGATCATGTATATCAGCCCTTCTGTGAAATCTTTTTCTATCTTGCAGAAATGGGGTTTGTAGAATGTGTGATTGAGTAGCAAGTCTAGGGGAGAGTGCAATAAGGTAGGCTGTTCCATATGGCTTCTCCCTTTCAGTACAAGAGCCAACCAGAAAGATTATTCCATCAAGTAAAAGAGAAAAATGATTTGGGGCAATGAGATTTATAATAATTATATTACTCCAAAAATAAAATAAAAATCTAGAGGTGTTATATATTTAAATTGACCATATGGGGACCATCAGGACTGGCAGCAGGAACACTGAGTGAAGAGCTGCTGGAGGCCTCAGGATTCTGTGGCATGAAGAGAACATCCATCTTGAAGAACCTCAGTGTCCTAGGAAAAAAATCTTTATTCTTTCCTCCCTTTGGAAACCTCATTATTTCACACACCATTTACAAACAAGCAAAATAAGACATCCTGAATGACCCTTAATGAGTACAACTCCAATGATCACATGGCTTGTACATTATTAGGACAAATTTAGGACAGCCTTGGGAGGCTCTGATATCAGCAAGTGAAGCAAAAGTAAAGGTTTAAGAAGCTCAAGTACCAGTTTCTGGCTGTTATGAATAATAAAATGAATGAATAATTAATAAATAGATAGATAGATAGATAAAGGAAATTCAAAAACAAACCAAAAAAAAGGAAGGAAGAAGAAACTGAGGTCAGCACGTAGCCTTGTGGTTGTACCTTTTTTTGATATAACCCTCTTCAGCCATAGTAGGCTACTACTACTAAGCCCTACTGATAGATGAGGAGCTTGCTGAGAATCCAGGACTCAGGTTAACTATAGTTTTCATTTTGAGAAAGCACACTTATGCCTTTTCTGCCTTTTGGACACATGGTGATTTCTGACCGATGTCCTGCCACCCTGCCTATTGATTTCTATCAGAACTTTACTCTACCAAAAGACCTATCTCAAATGACATTTTTCCCCCATGGCTTTCTTTTTAAAAAAAAAAATTTATTTATTTATTGCTTCAGGTTACATCTCCACCATAGTGTCCTATTTCCAACCTTCCCAGTCCTGCCCTCCCACCCTCTACCCCCTAACCCTTCCATCCCACTCCCCTGGAGTGGAGTGTCCCTACATAACATTCCCCATCCCCAGTTCAGCAGTCATATGAGGGCCAAGAGCCTCCTCATACACTGGAGGCCTACAAGGCAGTACCACCAGGGAAAAGTGTCTCAAAGACAGGGAGAGAAAACAAACAAACAAACACAAACAAAAAAAAAAGTCTACCTCCATGTTCCCTTTGGTGCATTGATTGTAGTATAGATATCCTGTACTATATGGCTAAAATCCAACTATAAGTGAATAGATGCCATGTGCATCCTTCTGCGTCTGGGTTAGCTCACTCAGGATGAGCTATTCTAGTTCCATCTATTT